>CAHIKZ030005292.1:22500-170000 GCA_903632075.3 Acanthosepion pharaonis | reverse complement strand
GCTTACATCAACTGGTATTCCCAAGAAAGGTACTGACCAGACTCAACATTGCTTAACCTTGGTGCCTATATGAAAATTAGTATTTCAACATGATATGGTGTTTCTTTGATATTTACAATTCTTAGATCAATAAGTATGGTACAAGGTCAGATGAGACATAATGTAGATAAATAACAAGTTTCATACAGGCTTTCAAGTTATTTATTTTATAGGACAGGTAAGCAAAAATTCTGCTGAGATTGAGCAGGGAACACCTAACTGATTTCTCACCCAACAACTACAGGGATTATAGGGAGAGAGAGGAAAAGAGATAAGAGGTAACAAAAAATAACATTGCCTTGGAAACCACATCAACTTGAAGAGCAAAATGCCCACAGGACCAACTTCACAAGACACCGTGTCTTGACAACTGACGACTGCTGTTTTCCCTCAGCTTTTATTGGCACAAGGCATCATACAAAGATCTTGAACAGTTGCAGAATGGCCTGTCTCTATCTAGACATGTCAAACTGCCCCACTGCTAACTGGAAAAAAACCCAAATATAACTGGTGTTGACAAACATGTCTGACTGCGATGCAAAGCCTCTTTTTTACTAGTACTGATGCGCATTCGCCACAACTGATCAATATTTACACTATTTACACATGGACTATTGTCCTCATATTTGTTAAAATACCATCTTCATTGATGGATCTGTTTATGTGGCCTTGTGCTAAGCCTGACTGGCTCTGTCAGAATTTCTGCAATGAGTTATCATTGTTTAGGCTATTTACATGTAGATTATTGTCCTCATCTTTATTGCTGTTATCACGTTTCGGCCATTGTGCCTTCTGTTCTTCATCAGGTGTATACTGATCTGGATAATCTATAGGGAACTCCAAACTGAATCCTTTATTTAATCAGTTCAGAATTCCCTGTAGGTTACCTGGATCAACATACACATGGTGAAGGCCAGAGGGCACAATGGTTGAAACGTGATAATGGCAATAAAGATGCAGACAATAATCTGAATGTAAATAGTCTAAACAATGATAACTCATCTCAGAAATTCAGACAGAGCCAGTCAAGTTTAGCACAAGGCCACATAAACAGATCCATCAATGAAGATGGTATTTTAACAGCTTTCAAGGATGCTATGCTACTTATGGCATTGTGATAGGTATTTAAGCATTTTAATAGAGGAAGGAAATTGCAACATCAAGATCAAAACACACATTGGACAAATCAAGCATTTCAAAAGTTAAGCAAATTGCTGAGAAATGAAAAGATTTCATTAGAAACAAAGAAGAGTAATGGCTTGCTATGGGATGTTCATCCTCTTATATGGTAGTGAATGTTGTAAAATGTCTATGAGGAAAAAACTAGAGACAGCAGAAATATGTTTCTACAGAAGGATACCAAAAATTCCATGGAAAACACAAGTAATCAACAAGGAAGTCTTAAAGAAAATGGCAAGGGAAAAAACACTTGTACTCAGAATCAAGAAAAAAATGGATGAAATTACTTGGATACATAATGATGAAGGAGCACTTGGAAAACTTAACCCTCACAGGGCATATTAAGATAAGATATAGAGAGATAAGGGAATGAAGTGAGCCACTTATTTGATGACCTTGTGTGAATCAATGGTGGAGACTTAGCAAAAGGAGTAAATCTGCTAAGAGCCACATTTTTATATATATATATATATATATATATATATAGAGAGAGAGAGAGAGAAAGTTGTGGAGAGCCATAATCACCTATGTCCTAAAAGGATATGGCAAATAGAAGATATATATATGGTCTGCAAATAATCATCTTTGATATAGCATATAAAATTATTCATTCTAAAAAAAATATTTCTGATATCATTTTGGAAAAGGATGTGTGTGTTCCTAATTAGATCTGAAGTTAATAAATGGATAATGAACTATTGAGAAATTATTTTAAAAACATCCAAAATGAAAAACCTGCTTGCTGTTTCTGTCTGTTTTAATTTCTGTTAGACTAAAAAAAAAAATTGCAAGGGCCAATAATTGAGAATGGAAGAGTAATTAATTTTTTTTTCCAGACCCAGGAAGAAGTTTTTGTTTAATGGACTTTAAATTTACATTGGTTGTCTTCTTGCACTAGACACGATTTTGCCATTGTGTTTTCAGTGGAATAAATACATTATAAGTGCAACCAAATGATTTTCTTATGCAATTTTAAGATCTTTAAACCAATAAAAAGTGTTCACTCAAAAACTTTCCTTAATAGTTTTTTGCTTTTACCTTTGTTTTAATTTTTTGATTTCTACTTTGTACATTGTTATTGCTTTTCTCTCTGTTCCAGAACTTTTTAAACTTTTAAGGGACATTGGGGGCATAGATTTTAAAAACAAAATTTTTGTGTCATATCACTCCAATAAATGCATACTAAATACAGCCATGTTTTCATGCAATATAAAATATATTAATTCAAATCATGCAGTTAACATAAATTTATGGACATAGTATTATGTCTGTTGGTACAAAAAAAATCAAATCACCAGGCTACATTCAAATTCTGAGCAAGACCATTGCATTCATTTCATACTAATACCCTTGAGAAAGGCATGAATCTATCTCAATGCTCTACCACTATCAAAAGTACTTGATTGAACTACACTCCTTTGGTCCTGCCAAATCTAAACTTCATGTCTAGGACCAGCCATGTTACTTTATATTGTCGCAAACTACGCACATTCCCTCTGTATTCTATATGCAAGAAGTACATTCCACTTGAACAGTTTCTTCTTGTGAATCACTGCTCTGTGGAACAGACTCCCAAGTGGATATTTCCCTGGTCACTACAATCTTAACCTGTCCAAGACTAACCATTATCTTCCCTTCTTATCCATATAAACTACCCCTTAATGTAATTCTCTACCTCTAGTGGCCCCCAGGTCTTGTACGGGTTGAACCTTACTGTAAAAAAAAAAAATCTCTTCTCCACACAGGTATGGGTAATATTGCAGGAGTGAAGAATAATTCTGAATTCAAGATTGTGGAGAAAAAAAACATATCAAACCACTCCACTATCTTTCCCAAGAACAATCACGTCAATACACAGATTACAAATATTAAAGAAAAGGAATTTGTAGAGAGCCATGATCACTTCCATTCTGAAGGAACATATGAGTTAATATAAAAATTAATATAGTATATATAATAGTCGCTCCTAATTAACCTATGAAATTAATTTGTCGTTTATTCCAGGTAAGTGAAAACAGTTGCATGCTAAATATAGGTGAGAATGTTCTTTCTTACTGTAACATCAAATACCCTGAAGAATGGGAATATAATTATTTTGACTCAACAGAATTTTGTATATAGAAAATATAATTCATTTTTATTGGCATTTTCTGGCTTGGTAAATTGAGAAGAAAAGGTTAAGTATCAAAAGTAAGAATGTATAATGTATGTTAACAAAAGGAACAGCCCAAGATGCGAACTATGAATTGAAGACAACTATCTTAGAAGTGTTTTAACAGAGGACACCAAAAACTGAAGGTGCATTAGAATAGCAAAAAGACACCTTCCAAAAGCTAAGCAAAGTATTAAGAAACAGGAAAATCTCATTAGAAACAAAGAAAAGAGTGCTGGACTATTATCTAATATCAGTCCTTATATATGGCAGTGAATACTGGACAATCTCATCAGAGATGAAGAAAAAACTTGAAGCAAAAGAAATGTGGTTTCACAGAAGGATGCTGAACATATGAGCAATGATAAAATTTTAGGGAAAATGGAAACAAAAAATACACATACTTTTTATGTTTTTTTTTTAGCAGTAATATTTGCCCTGTACAAGGCCCAGGATCCACTTGTGGTAGAGGGTTACATTAAGAGATAATTTATAGTGATAGGAGGAGAAGTCAACGGTTAACCCTAGATGTGTACAGATTGTAATGATCAGGGAAGCATACTCTTGGGAGTCGGTTTCACAAAGCAGTGGTTCATGTGTTGTTCAAGTGAAACTGACTGCTCACTGATGGAATACAGAGAGAATGTGGTTGGTTTTTTACAATGTAGGTGGTATGGTGGGTCCTAGCCATGAAGGTTAGACCTGGCAGAACCAAGGAATGTGGTTCACCTGAGCACTTGCCATGGTAGTAGCAACAGAGCAGCGAGAGGCTTTCCACATCCCAGCTGTGAAAGAGGTTGGAAAATAATTTGTCACCCAAAAAGAGATGCTCTTGAACTTTATCAAGACTGGAAATTGAGGACTGGGTAACTCCTACCCAAATATAACTACAGTACTCCATAGGGCACATAATGAAAAAAAGAAAGGGGGCTTGGAAAATTTAACTCTCACAGGACATATTGAAGGCAAGAAGGACAGAAGAAAGCTGCAATTATCCTATCTAATGAGCTTGTGTAAATTGTTAGCAGAACTGCGTTTAGGAGAGATATCAAAAAGACAAACATTGCTAAGAGCTGCAAGATGCAGGAAGTAGTGGAAAAACATGATCACCCAAATTTTGACGGGACATGGCTCATAAAAGAAGAATTTGAGTTAAGTGTTCATATTTTCCTTCATTTTACAAGATGAAGGGAAAGAGAGCAATAACACTTGCTGTGCATATAATACAATGTTTAGCTTAAATTTAACATTGCTTAGCAGCACAGGCCAAGAATATCAGCAGTTGTCTTAATTGGATTCTCTCCTCTTCTGTCATCCTCTTCTCAGTAAATATACAGCTTTCTTGATTTCATAAAACTTGCTCACTTGAAATAGACACACTGGCACTTACATAATAAACAAGATAGAAGGAAGGTGGGGCAAGAGAAATATAGATATATGGTTCTGCACTTAATGACCTTACTATTTTGATTTATTGGTATGTTTTTTTCTGTATGCTTCAGTTATAACAAATTTTGTATCGAAGATAAGAAAACTGAACATAGAATAGGCTGCACTAGAGGTAGCTTCATCCAACACCACAAATTCCTACAAAAACCAAAATATCAAGCTGAAAAATCAAGTCACATTCTTAAATAACCTCATCAGATCACGACTTTCATAAGGATGCCATGCAAGGAACCAAACCTGTTTTCAAATTCCTAAACTGTCAGCTGTATACAACTGCTTTCTCATGTCAATTCTTAGTAATGGTTTTGAGTGTGTGCAGCTTGTGAACCTTGGTGAAGGCCACACTTCTTCAAACTTTGTTCTTGACTGAGACTACAAAATCACAAAAAAGGAATTGTACCAGATAATAGAAGGAAAAGGCATCACTTGAAGACTACCAACAGTAGTAACAACTAAAATGGATAGCACATGTAACTCAGAGAAAATAAAGACATAATCAAAATGTCAACATTCTACATGACTTCAAACAAAAGGTTAGGAAGGAAACCCCTACCAATAATGGGAAGAGTGATAATAGCTACTCAACTTGAGAAACCTATTTTCCTTAAAAACTGTTTTAAGAGAAAGATTTTATAAATTACAAGTGACATCAGAACTGGCTGCTCAGTCAATGAACGTTTTCCTTATAAGGAAACAGCTAATATTATCATTACAATTACCATATAGAGTATGAGGCAAAGGTCACACAGCATAGGGATAATTTATTAAAAGTATACACATGAACAATTTATTTACTAGTTATTTAATTGTTATATGTGCCATTCAAAATGTCCTTCTTTTTCAAAACATTTCGATTTTGTGCCTGCATGATTCATTAACATGTCGGAGTTTCTTTTTGTCTTTTTACTGCATTCATATTTAATTCTTTATTTAAGTTCCTCAATATTTCTTGGGTGCATCTAATAAACAACTGATTTGGAAAGCGCCTCCCCCCCACCACCACCACAGAAAAAAAAATCTAAGGGTGAACTCAGTGGCTACTCAACAAGACCTCTTTGACCTATCCATTAACTCCTTTGGGGTGCTACTTTTTGCCTCACCCTGTACATAACAATGACAACCGTTTCTCTTTCTTAAAATATACTGTCAGATTTTATTATGCAAATTAAGATTTGGTATTAATCAACTAGTGTTGGTAAAATTTGTGGGATAAACTTATATGGTACATATGCCACTGAATATCATCTTATAATATATTCCTATAAGAAATATTTACAAAACTTATTTAACAGTGTGAGATTTTATTATGTAACTCAAGGATTATTCATCATACTGTAAATCAATTTAATCCAATCATCCCTATCAAATCGTGAAATGAAGGTCATTTGGAACAGGCTCGCTTCCAGATCCTTTCACACAAATGCAGGTGTCCCCCAAAGTTCTATCCTGGGTCCTACGCTGTTTCTGATCTTCATCAATGATCTTCCTGATGTCATCAGTTCCCAAATAGGCATTTATGCAGATGACACTACCATTTACTCCTGTCTCAACAGCAAATCCATCAGAGCTGACAAAGTTAACCTGGACGCTACTCTTGAAAAGGAACTCCAATCAGTGGATAACTGGGATAGGAAATGGCTTGTAAATTTTAATGCCTCCAAAACTAAAATGCTCTCATTTAACCACCACAGAGAAACTTTTCTGCTCACCATCAGCATGGCTGATGCTAGATTCATGGAGAGCAACACACTATGCCTTCTTGGCCTCATGTTTTCAACTGACTTGAAGTGAAACGACTACATTGAATCAATAGCTGAAAGGAAAGTTGGGTTACTGTGTTGTGCAGGATGACTTTTTTCTTGCCAGAGTCCATCTTGCACATTTACAACTCTACCATTTGTCCATGCATTGCATACTGTTGCCATATCTGGTCTGGTGCTCCTGCTAACTACAATCATCAAACATTTAAATGCAACATCAATTGTGATCTTCTATCTTCTTAAATCCCATTCATCTTTTATCCTTTTCTCAATCTCCTCTATACCCAGTCTCTTCTGTAACTTTCACTCTAACTCCCTGCATACTAATGGCATTTCCGCCTTGCTTGGGGGGAAATAATTAAAAAAAAGTAAATAGAAAATAAACTTATTTTTAATCAACCAAGTAAATAAAGCCACTAAGGGGTTACTAAGAGTGAAAGAAACTGAAAGAGGACAATAAAAAACAGGATTATAGAAGACTGAAAGTGATGATTGCATTTAAATTTTTGAAGAATGTAGTTGACAGGAAAGCAAGAATCCAGAAGAGAGTTCCACAAGTGAGAAGTGCAAGAGAAGGAACTATTAGAATAGAACTTCTGGTTACATCTGGCTATTTCAACAGTAAAATGATGAGACTTAGCTGCCAAACTAGTACTGGACTGAAATTTGTTAAGTCAAAGTACCAAAGATGAAAGCTCATCAGAACAATTAGCACGAAAATATTTATAGAAAAGGCATGGAGAAGCCACATTATAGCAGTGGGAAAGTGACTGAAGGTGAGATGCCTCAAAACAGAAACTAGATATTGCAAAGTTAGTGTTAGAAAACAGTAAAAACAGATCACAGAAAAATCAAAAATGAAATTGAAATTATTCTTCTATGTGCCATGTCCCTTCAGAACATATTTGATCATGTCTCTACACACCTTCCTCTCTTTGTAGGATAGTAAGCTTATGGAGACATAAGACAGGGATGCATCTACTCACTAGAATTGAACCTAAGAGAACTAGAAGTCCTATCTGGATTTATTGTCAGTCAACACAATCTTAACAAGATATTCAAATGAGACTTGTGTTGATGGCCATCTAAGAAAGGAAACCCCAAAAACTTCTAGGCAAAATAGCAAACAAAATACAAGAATAAATGATTGACTGTAAGATGACCATATATGGTTATTAGCAAGAGAAAGGAACAGCTTAAGTTATAAGCTACAAATTAAAGACATCAGAATCAATAAGGTATAAAAGTTTAACTATGTAATAGATGCCAGAAAATGTGACGAGATCTGAAGCCACACTGGAACAGCAAAAGATGTCTTCCTGAGACTAAGCAAAATATTAAGAGATCAGAAAATTTTGTTAGAATCAAAGAAAAGAGTTCTAAATTGCCACATAAAATCAATCCACTCGTATGTGAATGCTGCACAACTTGTTCATAGACGAAAAAAGATTTGAAGCAACAGAATTGTGGTTCTGCAGAAGGATACTGAGAATACCATAGACAGAACATGAAAGCAATAGGGAAGTTTTAAAAGAAAGGGAGTTTAGAAAATTTAAGAAGGGAAACAGTGAATAACTTACCTAATGAAGTTATATAAATGGATGTCAAAACAGGAACTGTGAAAGTTAGTAAGAAGACAAACATTACTTAGATTTACAAAGGGCAGGAAGCCATGATCGATCATATTCAGACAGGACATGGCACATAATGGAAGAAGTATCTTCATCTTTGTTATCCTCATTATCATCAATGTTTTGACCATTGGCCTTCTTCAGTCTTACATCATAATTGGTAAACAACTGGGAATTTCAAGCTAAAGTCTTTATTTAATCTGTGGGATCAAGTTATTTTCATTCCATAGTGTAGAAGGTTACTAAGTATGTCATACACCTGATGAAGGCAGTGCTGGATTTACCTATAGGCTTAGCATGCCACCATTATCCTCAGCTTTAATCAAATTGTTTAACTTAACACTTCCATTTTCCTCTAATCATGAGAATGGGGGGTTTGGAGGAACCTCACAAGTGGAAAAGCCTAGGGCCTCTCTTCATCTAAATTCAGGACCAGATAAAGGTCAGGAGTATAACCAAAATGTTGTGACAACCAAGATGAAGATATTAGTCCAAATAGATCAGCATACAACCTCTGACAAAAAATATGCAATTAGCTCACTTAGAAGATGTTCACTTAGTATTCCTCTACATGGCTTGGAAAAAATTATATTATTTATTTAAATAATATAATCTAGTTTGTTTAATATATATGATATGAAACCAGAAAGATCAGCTATTAAATTAAAAATACTTTGTCTTAAAAATTTTTTCCTTCATGTATTATCTATGGGATTAAAATTCTCCACTGAATTAAATGCATTGGCAAGGAAGGAGCTTATTCTGAAATTAAACCTTTTATGATGTAATTTTTTTAGATGAGAAATTATCTTAATTGTAGGTTTTTCTCATCAGGTTAAATATACTGGTCTTTGTTATTAGACTGACAAAATTTCATCTTAAAATTTATGTAACAGTATTTAGTATTGCTGAAGTTGTCACTAACATGTTTTGTTGAGATTTACAAACTCTACATTTTGTTCCATTTCACAAACCAATCAATGAAATTTGAATGAGCTGATTTGTTTGGAAAAATACTTTGACAAAAACCCTACTTTGTAGTTTAATAATTTCTTTAACTTTACAGTACTTCATGGTAAAGAATATTTTTTAAGAAAATTTTTTTCCTTTTTAACAGTGAAGAATAAATTCTTACATTTTCTTACTCTTGAGCATGTAACATAACTTTGGCCATGCACAAATATTTCTTTCTGGAGACAAATTCCATTTTTTTGGAATCTATGGCCTTGTGATTTGTTCACACAAATTCAGGGTGAAATGGAAATTGGATTCTTATATATATAAAAACTTATGCAAGATATGCAAAAAACAATATTGCATTTTTATTAAATAAGTATTTGTTATTTTAATCATTAAATAGTTTTTAAAATAGTGGGAGTATTTTGTATGTTAAATAATAAAACTTAATTTTTCAAAAAAAAAATTAATGAAAATTTATTTATACTCACTAGTAAAACCAAGTGTACTTTGTATCCCCCCCCCTTATCTGTTTGTACTTCTCCCCAAAATTTGGTTTTGATCGGTCAATGTATGGCTATTTAAGAGGGGGTGATGGACAGACAGACTAATGGAAGATACAGAATTTTATATATAGATAGATTAGGCTGCAGACATATTGATGTGACTACATACTGTATTCACAAATTACTGTTTAGGATTCCTTGAAAAAGGAATTACTTTTCTTTCCATACCAAAATTTTAAAAAATATTATTTCTATGCTAATGGCAAAATTATTAAATCTTAAGTGTTTAAATGTGTAAGTGGCTATTAAATAGAATCTTACTGTTTAATAAGAGTACCTCAGCTGTAATTTGTCATAATTGCGGATCAAATGTCTGCACATGATTTATGGGATTCTGGTATTGATTATCATTTTTTTTTTAATTTGTATTAGATTAGTTTGTAAGATACACTTTCCATTAGGAAGTTAATATTTATTAATTTTTTTTTTTTTTTTTTTTTTTTTGTGCGCTTAAAATTACAAAACTGAAGCAAAGTCTTAAAAAAGCCACACTTGGGAAACACATCCCCACCAAAAAACATTATCAGACATAAAAAGATAAAAATGTATATTATGAAATCCTTCTTTCTTTTTTGTACTGTATCCCTTCAGGATGTAAGTGATCATGCCTCTCCACAATTTCCTATCCTTCACAGCTTTAAGTAATGTTTATCTCCTTACTATCCCTTCCAGCTGCTGTTTTGCCATCCACTTACATTAATATATTAGGTAACTTGCTGTTTCCCTCTGTCACTCTTGCCTTAAATATGCCCAGTGAGTGTCAAATTCTCCAAGCTCTCTTTCCTCAGTATGTGTGCTTGTTCTGCCATCCATTTTCACAAGCTTGTTAGCTAGGTTACTCACTGTTTCCTTCTGTCACTTTTGCCTTAAATATGTCCTGTGAGTGTCAAATTTTCCAAGCTCTCTTTCCTCATTATCTGTCACGGAAATTTCAACTGTGTTTTTTATGAATCTAAGGATAAGTGTGCATCTTTTCCATTTTTCTGTAAAACTTCCTTGTTATTCACAGGTTTTATTTGTGGAATTCTAAGAATTCTTCTGTAGAACCATATCTCTGTTGGCTCTCAAGTTTTCTCATCATCTGGGAGGAGATTGTCCAACATTCACTGGCACATGAAATTGCAAGGTGAAAAAAAAAGTATATCAAAATAAAAGATGAACATTTTTAATAATATAAGTCACTTATCATGTCTACCAGCTATTATTGAGAGGCAGATATTTACAAGTTTTTAACCCTTATTTATACAAGGTGCCCCAGTTTATTCAACAAAAAGATGCCAAGTACTAGCTTTCATTGGCACCCTTCCTACTGACTCAGTCTGCCAATAAGCTGCATGCCATCTATCCCTTTAAAAATATTACAAGAAGTTTTGTGTCATGGCTCTGTGAGTTTAATGATACTTGAAGAATTTAAAAAACATAGCATCAAATTATACAGAGAACTTAGCAAATCTACTACCAGGACAATTGAAATGGCTTTGCCAGAGTTTTAAACACCATTCGTTAGGTTTAACACAGGTTTTTATCTTTAAAAGGTGCAGGTATTTCAAGACTGGCTCGGTGAAACATTCATGTTAACCAACCAACTAAAAAATGCCCGAAAATATGGAGAAAAAAATTATGGACCCATCACTGAATAATCCATTAGCCCTCTCTCATATTTGGAATTGTCTGATCCTTTTATCAGCCTATTATCCTTCAACCTCTTTTTGGCAAAGTACTAGAGGCTCTAATCAACACTGAATTGGTTAAGCATTTCACCACGCAGGGTCTTCTTTCAGATAAGCAATATGGCTTCTGCTTCTCTAACTCAACTACTGATGCATTAACAATTATTGCTGAAAGAATCTATCAAGCTTTAAATGAAAATTGTAAAGCTTGGGTTGTTGCTTGGGATATTTTAAAGGCATCTGAAAAGATTTGGCATACTGATCTTCTTCATAAGTTGAAAGGTTATGATATTTATGTATGAATTTTCAAACTGATACAGTCCTTCTTATCAAATTACAAAATGAAAGTTGTCTTGAATGGCCATTCTTCTAGATCATTTTTCATTAATGCATGCATTGCCTAGGGCTCTATCCTAATTTTCATGGATCTTCTTGATGACATCAATTCTCAACTTGGTATCTATGCTGATAACACAACTATTTACACTTATTTTAATAGTAAGTCTGATTGTTTCAACAAGATCAAATTGGTAACTGATCTAAAAAATGACTTTCTGTTGTTAACTGGAGCAAGGAATGGTTTCTTAATTTTAACACTTCCAAAACAAAACTGCTCTCTATTAATCATATGAGAGAGAGCCCTTTCTGTCTTCCATCAGCATTTTAGCTAATGCTAACCTCTAGGTGAGTGAAGCATTGTGCTTTCTCACACTAATGTTTTCCACTGACATGAAGTGGAAAGATTATATTGAATCAATTGCTAGGTTGATCTGCTAGGAAAGTTGGTTCTCTATTTCGTGCTAAACAACTTTTCCCACCTAAATCTGAACTGATTAAAGCACTGAACTGTTATATATCAGTCCACCTATACCTCAAAAATAACCTACAATCTGTTGTTAAATGGGGCAAGGATGGCTTGTTAATTTAACACCTCAAAAACAAAACTGCTCTCTTTATGAGAGAATCCTTTTTACCTTCCTTCATCATGGTTGATACTAAATTCCAGGAGAGTTAGACACTGAACCTTTTCAGACTAATGTTTTCAGCTGACATAAAGTGGAAAAAGTATATTGAATTAACTGTTAAGTCTGCAGCTTCACTATGTCCTGCTAGACAATTTTTCTCTCTGAAATCTATCTTATATATTACAAGCCTACCATTTGTCCAGGGTTAGAATATTTCTGCCACATATGGTTTGGTGCTTCTGCTATGTATTTAGAGATTCTTGATAAAATCCTAAAAAAGAATTTGCTATGTTATTGGTCTTGATCTGGCATCTCAGCTTCAGTCACTTTCCTACTGCTATAATATAACTTCTCTGTGCCTTTTCTATAACTACTTTCATAGTAATTGTTCTGATGAACTCTCCTCTATGGTACCTAGACTTTATAAATTTTAGCACAGGACTAGATTGGTGGCAAGATCTCATCATTTTACATAGGTACCTCCATGAGATCGCTAAAAAAGAGCATAGCATGATGAAAAAAAAGACGCCAAACTTGACGAAAACAAAATTTTATCGTCTAAATGTTTGTTATTATTAAGAGGAAAGGTCAAAGTATTTTTTTGGGTATTTTTTTCCATTTTTAATCGTTCCTAGCACGTCCGAAATTTTCGTTAAAAATCTAGTTTTTTTGAGTCAGCAAAATTGACCCTTTTTTTTCCATTTTAAAAAAAAAGTAAATCTGACTTTGAAATTTTTTAAATATCAATTATCATTTTTCAAAACTTATTTTAAGAAAATCAGAAATTATAATGTTTATTTAAAATATTTTGAACCAAACTTAACTTAGTTTTTGTGCCAAAAAGATGTAATTTGAAAATAAAACAAAGCAGGTCATAAACTTTCGCGTCTCTTGACATGTGATGAATGATATATTTACGAATTCCATGAGGCTAAATTGTTCTGGAAGGAGAAAAAGTGAAATAATTTACATTTACATGAACAAATTATTTACCCTGTTATTTTTAACGAAAACTTTCAGCGGTCTAATTTTT
The DNA here is from genome assembly GCA_903632075.3 of Acanthosepion pharaonis. Lineage (NCBI taxonomy): Eukaryota > Metazoa > Mollusca > Cephalopoda > Sepiida > Sepiidae > Acanthosepion > Acanthosepion pharaonis. The sequence continues at coordinate 156,599 of CAHIKZ030005292.1, read as the reverse complement.
TTTTTTTTGTACTTACCTTTCACCTTTACGTTTATGATGCTTTATGGAAATATATTGTAAAGAAATTAAAATAAAACTGTTATGAGTGACATTAAATTTCATATTTCTTAAGAAAGGTATCTAATTAATTTATAGGTACCTTTCTTATGAAATTTTATCAGAATTGTACATAAAATACTATAATTTTATGTACATTTATTACATTCTACAGTTATTTGTATTTGCATTCATTTTATTATTAATTTTGATATTTCATTTATGGAAAAATGTCGTAACTGAGATTAATATCAAAATAAGATCATATAAATTTCATAAGATGATACTGATACTTGTAGGTACCCTTCTCAGTTGAAATTGAAAAATCAAATTAACTTCTCCACACGTGTTTCGCAAATGTAAAAGCCTTAACAGCGGAGAACAATGCTTAACTCAAATAACGCAACTTAATTATATTGGTCTTCCGTATTTTATAATTACAGCTCGATTATAAGCACAAAATTACATTTCTTAATTACTGGGGATCTTCTGATTAGTCAAAATGATACAATTTACAACGCGCTAAAAAACGATCTATCTCATAAGGACACTTATGAAAGCCGATGCGACTTTTAACTAATTTATAATATTTTAACAACTTAAATGTAAAATCTATTATAATTAATGAAATAACAAATAATTGTATTAAAAATTCATTTTTCATTGAAAAATTTTTTTTGCTTTCAGAAAATATTGTCCATATTCATAAAAACAACTAAAAAGCAAATAAAAGCATTTGAAATTAAATAATATCTTTGTTTTATTGAGTTTTGTATGTTACAATTCAGAGCTGATTTTCAGGTACTGCGTATCCAATTAAAAACAAAAAAATAACATGATTTGCATTCCTCAAAGACCTGTGCTTTTAATTATTGTAATCACTAAAACCGATGCGATCGAATTTCTAGCGTTTTCATAAAATTAGTTATGGGGGGTAATAAATATTTTTAAAAATATTTCTACCATGACTTTCATAAAAAAAACATATTTATAATAATTTCGATCATCTGTGAATAGTTCCTGAAAGTTTCATTAACATCCTATAATTATTTCTATTTTTGCACGATTTTTTTAAATTAATGTGTGTCATACCAAAAAAAAAAAACGTGCTAAAAATTGTCTATATTATTTACTAGTTCTGCTGATACAAATAGAAAAAAGTTTTTTTAATCAAAATTTAGAATGTTCTAAAAGAAGGAAAATTTTTAAAAATTAAAAAAAAAAAACTTTGGTTTTTCCTCTTAATAATAACATAAGCATTTAGACAATAAAATTTAGTTTTCAGCAAGGTTGGCGTCTTTTTCATCAAGCTATGCTCTTTTTTTAGTGATTTCGTGGAGGTACCTAATTTTACAGTTAGAATAGATGTAAATGTAAGTTCTTTGCTACCAGTTTCTTTTCTCACACGTCTCACTTATGGAACTTTCCTCCAGCTTCTTAAGTTTGATCTTCAAAGATTTAAATGCAATGTGATCTCCTATCTTTTTAATTTCTGTTCTTTCATTATTGTTGCACCTTAATAAAGTTTTTCTTATATTCTTCCACACTCAGTAAACCCCTGCATGTGAGTGGATTTATTGCCATGTTTAGGATGAAAGTATTATAAAAAAAAATGTTATGTAATCTGCCAGGAGATCCTAGTAAAATCTGTTTGCATTTTCTCATACAGATCATTGAAAATACATTGGTGTGTGACATCCTGACATGAAAGGAAAGTGTAATTTCTGATATTTTTTAGAGTTTTGAATAGATCAGTCAAATGTTTCAGACTTATGAGAAGTATTAATAGAAAAGACTTTTTTCTAAACAAGTTGAAATTGTGTGAAATTCCTAGTAAATATATTATGTGAATAAAAGTGTATAATCTGCAAATGATTGTATTATCGAATAATTACATCCAAATAAGCACTGAAATAAACAGGAATCCTGACCATTCTTCCAAGACGAGGTGGACATTATGTTTATAATTCTTGCCCATGGCTTTCTCTAATTAATTCATTGAGATCACTGGTATAACCCTGCCAGTGGACAAAGGACGGACACTTTTCAATCATTTCCTGGGCTGAATCTTATGAATGACAATAACTATCAAGCAAGTGACTTAATCTTGGATGATGAAAGTAGATATTGATAGCCCTGAGAATACACAAGGCCCTTCATAATGAAAAAAGCCTAAGAAAGAAATCAGTTTAAATAAAGAGAAAGGAGGCTCTGAATTGACAAGCCAGAGAGCACAGTACCAATCTCAAATGTCGGTGCATGTAAGGAAGCCATACTTTCAGGTCAATAATGCGACACTCCAGCAAGAATAATAGAATAGTCGAATGTCAGAATAGGAAAAGCATTTCTGGGGCTAAATCTAGAATTTGATATGGGGGTGACTATTCAGATGCTCCTTGCACTAAGATGTGATCTAAAATTGGGATTCTGGCTCACCAACACCTCCAAGGGTCATATTATATAAAATAATAGGCAGATAGTGTGATTAATTTTATCTTGAAATTAATTCATGACTTTGCAAAGGCTTATGGTCATATCATGTTAAAATATTAGTTCCCATATAATCACTGAAATTAAGTAACATCAAGCTTGGTCAGGACCTAGATGGTGACCATTTGGGAACACCAGGTGCTGTAAACTTGAATGTGCAATTGGTATAATGAATAAGGATTTGGAAATGTTAATCGGAGAACCAAGTTCCAATTCCAGCTGAATTTGTTACATTCACTTAGATGCTCATACTATTGGGAAAGTTATGAATCCACCTCTTTTCTCCCAGCTATGGGTTAAATAAAAGACTTATATCACTAAATCAATATTATCTCAAAAAAAAATTCTTAGAATCTAAAAATATTTTCTGGCTGTAAATAACCATCAAAGGGTTGATAAGTCATAAAAAATGAATTAATGAATCAATCATGACTTGAGAGATGTGGGAGGAATATGTGCAAGTGAAAATATTTGTGGAGCATAAATTTCATTTTCTTATAAAAGTTGGGGGTCTGCAATCGGATTATTTCTTTATATTTACAAAAAAATATTTTTGATACAGTTTCTAACAAAGAAATGTTTTTTTTTTTTTTTTCAGCTGATATTTCAAATGTGACATAAATATCCTAAGTGATTATTTGAAGGTTTTGAGATTCTAAAATAAAATTTCTGACGTCATGAAACAATTGTTTTGAATGAAAGTCTATTGGACAATTCTACAGAAGCACACCTCTCAAAAATTACCGTATATACCCACATATCATATGACTTCTGAAGACCTAATTTTGAAGCTAATTTTAAGGTGGTTGTATCATACACAAGATATAAAATTAGCATATATATTGCTGGTGCTGGCTATGCTGTTGACCAAACTATATATCCATTTAGTGTAGTCAAATTAACTTCAAAATTAGGTCTTCAAAGGTCACATATACGGTAATCATATTTTTTTATTAATCATTCCATATTACAAATATCAAAAAAATATATTTTTTAAAATTTATTAAATAACAGTTCAGTTTACTATGGTTCATACTCCGCCCCTTTTTATTTACAGAAGCAGAGGTTTATCTTTTTTCTTGTTTACGATTGTGTTTCTAGCTCCTTCTCCTAAAGTCTCTTTCATCTCTAGTAACCCCTTGAATCTTAGGGGCATTATCACCTTGCTTGGGATAAATGATAAAAAAAATGTAAATTCATTATAAATTAATCTCACTATGCAATCGCACAAAAGAAAATTAAGGGATAATAATTAATAACAATAATAAGGCAAAAGATGAATAAGAATTTGCTACGAAAATTAAAGTTGATAAACTTAGAAAAATGATTCATAGGGAATTTAGAAATTTAGATCTTAAGATTAAAATTATTAAATAGCATTTATTGTTGTGCAACTTTATGATTTTCTCAAGATTATTGGTGCAACTATTACTAAGGTTTAATGTATTCCTATTAAATATTTTAATTAGAGGGTTGCTTTTTGGAAAATGTTTATCAATTAATTTGAGAAACTTATGGCCTAACTTAGTACTTACTAATTGATTAAATGGAGGTGTGTACCAAATGATATTCCTATTTCTATTTTTCTATTTAAACAAGTTGATTTTCTCTATGTAATGTTGGATCTAGTCTTTGAAAATTTTCAGCCTTATATGAAAAATAATGCCAACCCAATCTATATCCACCCTAATTTTAATCCCCCCTCTCCTCCCCTGTTGATAATCCAGCATATTCCTACCGTAGTAGAACATAGGATCAGTAACCACTCATTGAACAAAGATGTGTTTGAGAAACATAGCAGTGTTTACAATAAAGTTCTTAAAAATAGTGGGTATAAGTGCCCTGAAATAGAGAAATAATTTAGAGAATATGATGGTAATTCAAAGAAAAACAGAAATATATAATATGGTAATATTTGGTCTAGAGGTATTTGCGTTTGGCTGACATTTTCTATTGATTTGTTTTATTAACACCCTATATAAGACCCTTTAGTTAACAATTGTATTCTATTGGGTATGATCTATATATATTAATTATTTTATTAATTTATATGATCTATATGCTAAAAGTTTGTGTTTAATCCATTTATTTTAATATTTTGTTTGATCTTTAGGATTTTGCTATTTTGTTTAATAATTTTGTTTCCTTTTCTTTGCATTTATTTCATAAAGAGCTATATTATTTATCGACTATAAAATTGTGAAATTCTAACTTTTAACTCACAAGGTATGTTGTTTGTCTAGTGTATTGTTAAATCGTTTTCTTTCTTATAGGAAATGTCGGCTGTTTTATGCTAACATTGTAGCAAACTTTGATTTGTTTTAAATAGAACGTCTAAGTTCGCTACAATTTTAAATCTGTGTTTCATGACCTCTTACTTAGCATAGACCATTTTGATTGGTTGAACTGATTATAAGCATAACAAGTCCTGCTGCTTTCCACTCTCTATGCTTTCCTACTCTTTTCCTTTTTCTTCTTCTTCCTTTTCTTTGGAAAAGAGATTATAGCTTGAGTATTTCTTTCTTGCTCTTTTTCTTATTTTTTTCATGTGAAAAGAGGTTGTATGTGATTGAAATCCTAATAAATTGTACTAATGAGTCATTTACTAACATCTGATGAGTTGTGTTGATACACATTGAAACATGAGTGCATTTATGTATTGTTTTTCTACACGTTTGAATATAGTATCCTATAATAAAGAATATTCTTCATTATTGGATTGGATTGATACCTCTTTTAAATTAATGTTATGAATGTTGAAATTTATATTCGATTCATTCTCATTTCATTTTTTTTTATAGGATGATCTTTTTTTTTATAGGATGATCATAAGAGTGAAAATGCTTGTTCACCCCAAAATTTCCAAAAATTTAAGTTATTTTTGGAAATTTCTCTGTTTAATATTAAAATGATATGTGCAGAAACATCTACCTTTACAAAAGTCAGATTAGATTGAAATGGAGTATTGCTGTTATATCTGTGCTGGAAATGGAAGATTCTCACTTTTCAGCCTTGTTAGACAATCTTGTAGGAGATGACTTATTTCTTAATCTGTGGCCTCTTTTCTGTTGAGCCTGGTCAGTACCTAGATGGGTGGGTAACTTCCAAATAAGAGGTGCTGTAACCTTGAATTTGCATGTGGTGTGGTAGATAACAGCTTGGTATGAGAAATTGAAGAGACAAGTTCAGACTCCAGTTGATTCCACCTACATTCAGTTACACTCAAATACTTTTGGTAAAGATATGAAATCATCTATTCTCACCCCCAGCTATGGGTTAAATAGAAAATGTTTATTTTCCCATACTATAGATATTTATTAAGGTGAGATGTATCCAGTGAGGTTTACATTTACAATAATAATAATGATCTGCTAGAATAGCTTGCTAATGAGTACATTTTAGTGAAGCATTCTTATACAATATACCTCCAAAACTATATTTACTTTTCATAAATTAATAAAAAAAAAATAAAAAATTCCTTGCAACTTTTTTTAAAGAACACAGGTTAAGACAAGGCCTTTTATGTTTAGTGAAAAATATTACAACAGAATTATTCATTGTATTTTATTTAACCTCTTACATATGGCCAAAAATCTATTTCCACATAAGGGATAGAAAAGTAATTCACAGGCATAAAAAAAAACATGTCAAAGAGCAGAAGCATACAGCAGCTGCTTTTTTTCTTACCATTCAAAATGAGTTACATTTCTGCTTTAAACTTGATCAATAAAAACAAAGAATTCACAAATTCAGTTGGAAAAAAAAAAAAAAAAAAAGCAAGGAAGAAAAATCCATTCCCATATGTTCATTGTTATTATTATCATCACCTCTTTCATTTTCCATCCTACCAGCAAGCAGCCATATTTGAAAACAGCCCCTGGTGAAAATGGACAAAAAAAAAAAATGTTTTCATCTATTCAATTCTGCTAAAAGATTTGTAGAAAAGATTGCATTAATTTTGCTTGTATTTTCCCAGTGATAAAAACAAACATATAAATATAAAAATTTAGGAGGATTATATTGAAACACTTTTAAGAAAAAAAAAAAATGAAAATTAGAACACATTTTATTGATTTATAATCTTTTTTTGTGTCTGAGCTATCTCCTTATTTCCCAGATGGCAACTGTTTCGTCTTTTGATAATCCTCTTATTACTTAAGGAATTCTGTGCCATAGATTGTAAAGTGTAGATTCTATTTGAATGATCTTCTCGCAAAACTGAACCCGCCTAATACAACCTGAAGTTAGAAATGCTGACTTGAAGATAACAGTAGCAAATTCATACCAGTGTATGTAAAGATACACACACAGAGATTGGGTTGAAAGAAAAAAAAATTTTCAATCGGTGGATTTTGAAAATGTAATTCAAGTTTCAGACATATTCTGAAAGCTGACATTTCAACATGTCTTTCTGTATAATTTGTGTGTTGATTGTGAATTTTAAGTTCTTTACATTAAAAATGAAAATGGTGGAAAATGCATTTTTATTATTTGATTATTATATTATTATTATATTATTCATTTCCAGAAAAGAAACATTGTAAAAATAACAAAAAAGATATGTGCCATTTATGGAGATGGTGCTATAGCTGAAAGTATTGTTTATAGGTTGTTTGTTAGGTTCAGAAGTGGAAATTTATATCTGAAAGGGTGAGAATGTTCCAGCAAGCTTACAGTCATTGGTGACCAAAATGAAATGCTGATTACAAATAATTTAAGTTGCACAACATGGGATATTGCAGGAATACCCAACATATCTCATATGCACTCTGCAAGACATTTGAAAATGCTTGGATATCTGTATTGCTGTGATGTTTGAGTGTCTTAAATGCAACTAAAACAATCCATTTTTGAAGGGAATGATAACAGTCAATGAAAAATGGATTGTTTACAACAATGTGAATTGGAAAAGGTGAAAATGAAATGAGCCACCATTAATGACTCTAAAAGACAGTTTGAATCAGAAGATAGTCATTCTGTGTATCTAGTAGTATTGGAACTACACTATTTCTAACTCCTTCTGCAAAATTAGACATTGAGTTTAAAAAAGTACAATTCCCAACTGGACTGATTCAAGATAGCAGTCAATGAAAAGTATCCAGAATTAACTGATCAGAAGGGTATCATTTTCCGTCAGGACAATACCAGATCTCGTGTCTCTTTGCAAACCTAACAGAAATTGGAAAAGTTTAGCTGGGATGTTTCACTACGCATGCCATTCTTCCCCTAACTTTGCACGTACAAAATTCTCTTGATAGGAAGAACTTAAATACTCTGTAATGTAATGTGTAATTATCATCAATTCACTCCTTCAATATCTGTCTATATTTCTGAGATGACGTATTATGTACATTATTTACATTATTCGGACTATTGTCCCCATTTTTGTCGCCATATTTATTGCAACCTTTCAGCTGTTGTACGGTCCGGCTTTCTTCAGGTGGTTGGAATGTTGAACTGAACCTTTTATTTCGCTCACTGCAGTAGACTGTTCTAGTTCCACATGCCATGTTTAATGGATGTCAGTTATCAGTTATCTCCTGTTAATTTTCCCTCTGAAAGTTTTCCACTGCCTTAACCGGTTAGATCCAGTGACAGAACCCAAAGAGTGTGAGTTCAATACCCGGTTAAGGCAGTGGAAAACTTTCAGAGGGAAAATTAACAGGAGATAACTGACATCCATTAAACATTCCCCTAGAGTGAACCATCATTAGATCTGACATGCTTTAACAACTCGGCTACAGAGAACATGATAGGCAAGCAAAACTTAAATAGTGCTTTTAAACACAGATGTTTCCCTGTTCTCAAAATAGACATATTGGCTCAGTTTCATCTCCTTATGTTCTCTATAGCTTGAGGCATCAATAAATAAACAGAACATCATCTCATATATGGATATCTACTAAAAATAATAATATTATTAGAAATATTCCTTTTTACTTTTCTTTTTTTTAAATCATATCACCCCAAGCAAAACATGAATGCTACTAGAATACAGGGGTTACAGAGAGTGAAATTGAAAGAGAAGACTGAGTATAGGGAGGATTCAGGAAAGGACAAATGGGATTCAAGAAGACAGAAGATGGACATTGATGTTGTATTTAAATTTTTAAGGATTGTAGTTATCAGGGAAGTAAGTAAACAGAAGCGTTTCACAGGTGGGAAGTGTGAGAAAAGAAACTGTTGGTGTAGAAGTGGTGGTTACATTTAGCTATTTCAACAATTAAAGGGTGAGACCTAGTTGCAAATATAGTAGCACACTTAAATTCATGTAATCAAAGCATGAGGGAAAAATAACTTGTCAGAGCAGTTGCCATGAAAATATTTGTAGAAGCTATGTCACGTCAGTGAGAAAGTTATAATAATTACAATTTTAACCTGTTCAATTCTAGGATCAACAATTATGTTCCCTACATATCCTCATAAACTGTGCTTCATGTTCTGTAACCCTCTACTCAAGTAGCTCTTGAGCCTTCTACAAGTAAAGCATCATTAAAAAAAGATGCTAATTTTGTAATTGCAATATAGTTATAGCAAAACCTTAAATATTGCAATCATTAAACGTTAAAAGTTAAACTAGTTGTAATATTTTTGATAGTGAAATTGCATTAAATTGAAAACCAAAAAAAGAATCTGCCTTTGGTAGTTTAAGGAAACCTCCATTTAAAGAGTGTTTCATTAAGAGGGATCAGTCAGCAGTAAATAAATAAATTAGTATCATTAGTGAAAATTTATTTATTTCTCTATTGGATCATGTTTAAGTCATGGCAATTATGTGTGAAAAATAATATCGCCCAAATGTCTGCCAAATCTGAAAGAAAAAGAAAAAAAATCATTAGACGCTTAAACTTAATTCACATTTAAAATCAGTCCAAGTTATTGGAACACCCTTTATAAGGAAAAATTCCCAATTATTCTGGATTTGAAAGCCAGCACTAATGAAGTAGTATCCATTCCTTTTAATTTTCACTGGAAACAATTCTACAAGGAAAGGTCAGATGGCAGTTCCTCCATGCTGCCTGCAACTCTCTTGTGTTGCTACTATTGGCCTGATTTTAATTTCTCTTGGATTTCCTTTCTGTTGCTTTTCTGACAATTGCTAGGTATATGTACTAATAAAGCTTATTGATTAAAAAAGTAACCATAGCAACAAACATCTCTGTTGCAGCGGTTACTGTTTTTGTTTCATTGCTGATTATGATTTATTTGAATCCCAAATTAATCTAAATCATATTATGGCCACATCATGTTGAAACACTGGTTCCTGTACAAACACCAAAGTTAAACAACATCAAACCTGGTCAGTATCTAAATGGGTGACTGTTTGGGAATACCACATACTGTAAGCTTGCATGCTGTAATGGATAATGGATCCATAGGGTTTGTTATATTCACTTATGAACAAATACCCTTGGAAAAGGTATGAATCCCTTGCTTTCTCCCCCGCTATGGGTTAATTAGTATGACTAGTCATTAATTATCTCAAGTAATTAGTAAGACTAAATCATTATCTCAAAAAAAATTCTTACGATCTGAAAATATCTTCTGGCTTTATATAATCTGCAAAGGAATGATAAGCCATAGAAAACGAATCAATGAAAAAACCAAATGTATTTAGCCAACATGTCTAATTGCACAACAATGATAATGCACATCTCTAGGCATTATTTCAAGACTTCATGATGAATTATTGACAATTTTACAACTATTGCCATCATCTTTGTGGTTCTGATCACATGTTTGGCTTATGAAACCTTGTCTTTGACAGGTGGATGTCACATTTAGTTATCTTCAAGAAGCTTTGAACAGAATTCCATGTTATTTTCAGTTTTATTTTCCAGTTTCTTCGACCACTCCATTTAGAATAAATCAGAGGGGCTTGACAAATATTCATGCTGCACTAGTAATTTTTTTAAGAAAAATTGAAAATATAGGCACAGATTCACATTTTTCCCTTAGAATTTTCCTTCATGGTATAATTTCTCCAAATTTTGTTGCATTTGGTAATGGTAATATTAGCCATTTCCTTATAGGGTGACATTCAGAATTCATTGACCATTCAACTAGTTCCACTGTCATAAAAAAATTTATAAAATCTTTCACTTAAAACAATTTTTCAGGCAATAGGTTTCTCAAGTTCAGTTGCTCTTTCCAATATTGATGGGGTTTTCCTTCCTAAACTTTTGTTTCAAGTCGTGTGGAATACAATATATTCATTATGTAATTAATTTATCTTCACGCTATATGTGATACCCGTTTTAGTTGCTACTGTTGTTAAAAGTCTTCATGGTTTCTATTATTTAGCACTGTTCTTTGTTTGTGATTCTCTTGTGCTAGTCTATAAGGTTGGAAGAAGGATAATCCTCACTGAGACCTACAGGCTTCATTTACTCAAAGCCATTGTTAAATATTGATCTTAGAAAGGGATTATATATAGATGACAGTTTAGACTATTTAAGAACATGACTCAAGATTTTAGGTTGATGCTTTGGTTTTGTAGCAATTTGCAGTATTGTGTAACTAACCCTATATTCAATTTCCTTATCTCCCATGCTAAATTTAATTAAACTGCTATTAATTTCCAACTGGAAATTGGAATTACAATAATAAAAACCTGTTATATACCATACAACTGAACACTAATGGGTATGCCCCAATCCTCATAAATACATTGGACACTATTGTAAGTGTGTGTGTGTGGGGGGGGGGTAATATGCTGTCTAAGTAGTCCACCACTAGCAGTGGTTTACCTACTTATTGCTGCTGGCAAATATTGTATTTTGTTGATGTTATAAAGATTACCATTTCATTTCTAACCTCCATTTTAGTTATTCCTCATTCAGTAACCCTTCCTAGGTTACAACAAAACCTATTGTACTTAATGATATATTATTCCTCACCCCATTTAGCTTTAATATTACAGTATTCTATATTTCTACATACTATATGTACCAGTAGTCTTCAGTATCTGATACTGGTACCTCAACTTCACTTACAAGTTTTAGAAGTTATTTTTGAGCCAATTTTTGAGGGGGGAAAAAAGTTGGGGTCCTGTATGCCATCAGATACAAAATATTATTCTTTTTTATGCACACACACACACACACACATATAGAAAGAGTGGGGACATTATTCACTACACATTATACCACATTTATATTTGTAGTTAGTATGAAAAAGAATGTGTCTCAGTTGGGTGACTAAAATGTCACCAAAATTTTCCTGTAACACCTATGGAAGAAGCTCCCAATAGTGTGACATCTGCATACACTAAATAGAGATAAATTTAAAAAAATACAATGACGAATGGAAAAATAAAAATTTATTTCAAGAAACTAGAGTCCAGTAACATTCAGACCAAGTAAGCATTCCCTCTGTTTACAAAGGGAAGGCTCACGGAATCTGATATACAAGGACTCTAGAACCTTGAGGTGAAATGTGGAGTGGGACCTAAAAAAAAATCGAAAAACGGTCCTCACTAAAATTAACCACACATTTCCTGCTATTTATTACATGCTCAGCAATAGCAGAGCCAGAAGTATTGGTTAGTTGGCTCTTCCTGGCAGCCAGATTCAAAATCCTGGGGGTAAGTGTTGTTTATTTTCGAATCCAAACGCTGGGACATCCTCCCTATGTAGTTGAGTCCACAACTACACTTAAATTGATAAATCACTGAATTAACATGATGGGGGGGAAGTCCTTACGAATGGAAGAGAAAACAGGACGGTTAATAAATATTACCCTAACATTTACCGAAAAATAACAGCTATTGATTATACGTGAAATTCGTCTAGATAAAATCTCACCCTTTGTACCAATATAGGGAAGATGCAGATAAACTGGATATTTATCAACAAAATGTGGCTTAACCCTATGAAATTTACTAATGACATCTTGGATAACAGAGTCTAAAACATACAAAGGATATCCATATTTTGAAAGTGTCATCCTAACAAACTCAATTTCACTGCAAAGAAGGCCATCAGAACATATCTTAAGTGCTCTATGAATTAAGGCCTTAATTAAACTAACCTTTCATTGTCTAGGACAAAAAGAGTCCCAACACATATAAAGTTCCAAGAAAGTAGCCTTCCTAAATATGGAATCTCAAACTTGTCAATGATCCTATGAACAAGAACATTGAAAAAGGAATGACAAGAATTGGACTCCTTTTTTCTATGGTAAACTTAAGAGCAGGATGGAGAGAGTTTAATTTGGTGAGAAACAAGTCGGCTTCAGCCTCATTATTAAAGAGGCAGAAGGTATCAAGGGTATTTGCATGTAAATGAATATTGAACCCTTTATTTTGCTCACCGGGGTAGACTGTTCTAGTTCCACATGCCATGTTTGATGGATGTCAGTTATCAGTTATCTCCTGTTAATTTCCCTCTGAAAGTTCTCCACTGCCTTAACTGGGTATTGAACTCACACTCTTTGGATCTAACCAATGTCTTTATCTGTGCCATGTGTCCTTGAGGACATCTGGGTATGAATTTCTGGGTATTATAAACCTAATGTCTTCAGCAACCATTTTTACCAGTGCTCATATTGCAAATAAAGGGTTCAGTTCGATATTCCAACCACCTGAAGAAGGCTGGAGCATACATCAGCCGAAACATTGTGATAAATATGACGACAAAATGAGGACAGTAGTCCGAATAATGTAAATAATGTAGCTATTTCAAATATAAAACAATGAGACATAATTTCTAATCTAGTAGTACACTTTAATACATGCAGTCAAGGTACCAATGATGAGGGCTCATTAGAATAATTTCCTTGTAAATATTTGTAGAAAAGACAGAAGCCATGTCATAGTGGTGGCATATTGACTGAAGTTGAGATGCCAATCAGGACTGATAGAATTACTGCCCCTCCTTTGGATTTGTCCAAAATTCTTAAGATGTATAGCCAGACCACCAGATCAGATATGGCAGCAATCTTCAATACATGGATGAATGCTAGATTTATTAATGTGCAAGATGGGTTCTGACAAGAAAAATTGTCTGGCAAAATACAGTGAACCAGCCTTCCTACCAGTAGACCTAACGATTGATTCAATATAATTAATCCACTTCATGTCACCAGAAAAGTGAAATGAGCTTCACCCTGGAGGTTAACATCAGCCATACTGATGGAAAGCAAAAATCGTTTTCTATGTTGATTAAAAGTATTTTCATTCTGGAGGTGTTAAAATTTACAAGCCATTTCTTGCTCCAGTTAACAACTGACTGGAGGTAATTTTCAAGAGCAGCTATCAGTTTTAATTTGTCTGACTTATCAGACTTACTATTAAAACAGGAGTAAATAGTTGTCGTCAGCCTAAATACCTAGTCGGGAACTAACGACACCAAGAGGGTCATTGATGAAGATGAGAAACAATTTAGGTTGAAAGATAGAGAGCCCTGGGGGACCTCTGCAGCTTTAAGACAATATTAGAAGCTAGTATACCTGATCTCTTTGGTCATTGAAGATGGTTAGAAGAAGAGTAAGGCAAGGTTTTATGCCAGGAGCACAAAACCATCATCTCTATGACCAGGGTGAGCATCTTTGAGGAGTAAATTGTTATTGCAATTCATTCCAATCAAGCAAAGAAAGCCATATACGGAGGTTGACCATTCATGAGCATTAAGGAGATAATAAAGTTGAACACAGGATATGTTGTGTTAGGGGTACTTTTTATACAACGCTGAAAGACTCTACAAAACCAAAATATTGATCTGAAAACTCGAGTTATGTTCTTAAGTAGCCTCGTCAGATCAAGACACTCACATGGATGTCATGTATAGCGGCTAACTTGTTCAGAAATATCTAAACTATCATTTGTATACAATAGTTTTCTCAGATCAATGATGAAAAATAGCTTCAAACAAATGAATAATTTAAGTCTTAAAGAAGACAATTATTGATCAAACTCTACAGACTGGTGCTACAGTATCCCAAAGTGATTTGATTTAAATGCAATATCAATTGATATTTTTTATCTTCCTGTTAATTTTGTTATATTATTGACCTTTCTCTTTAATAATGTTTTTATTTTTCTTATTCTTTCACACTCAGTAACCCTTTGAGTCTTAGTGATTTTACTGATTTGCTTGGGGGTGAAATGATTAAAAAAAAATGAATTCTGGAATTAATCATTTCTGAACAGTTAAAATATCATGATGTATGGATCAGTTATAACAAATTTAGTATAGTGTTGAACAATCACGTGGTAAAGATAAACACTCAGTTGTGGAGCAAGCTGAGTGAATAATAACTCAACCTTAAGAGAGCTATTTATGGTGCCATGGAGCATCTCATTGTGCTAAAGTAGGATAGTCCATTGCTTGGGCTGTGATTGGCTGCTGGTACATGAGTGGAGGTATTTCTGTATAAATACCAGCTTGATTCATCAGTTAGTTTGCAGGGTTTGTATTAAGTTACAACCTGCTTTATTTTTGTCTGCCAGCTGGACGCTAGCTGGGACCCTTACGCCGGTAAGTGCTGTTTATTATTGTTATTCTACATGTAGGAGATGAAGAAATTGGAGGCAGGATAGGTCATGCAAAGGTTGCTTTTGTCCAAGACTGTAAGAAGAAACAAAGTTAAAATCAGTTCAGTTATGTGCCATGCGTGATACACACGTAGGCGATCATGTATCCTTCAATACATGACTAATGAGGCAGATTTTTTTTTCCCGCAGTAGGTTGCCATTTCTTTCAGCAGTAGACCAGTTGCCATCTATAGAACCCTGTCTGTCCTGCTATTTGCCCATAGCTGGGGGAAAGAAGAGGATTCATACCTTTCTCAAGAGTATTAGCACATATATGAATGTAATGGACTTGAATGGAATTTGAACTCGGCTCTTCGATTTCTCAATCCGAGCCACTATCCATTACTCCACCATGCCTCCTACCATTAAAATCAAGTCATGTTCTTAAGTAGCCTCATCAAATCTAGACATTCGTATAGTGGATAACTCATTCACAAATGTCTAAACTATCATCTATATACAACTGTTTTCTCGGATGCTTGATTTAAAATGTCTACAAATGAATTAATCCTATCGATCTGGAAAGGTACTGTTCATCAGATTCTATAGATTAACCTTACAAAATCCCAAATGAAGAACTTTACAAAATAATAAAAAAAAAACACATCACTTGAACATTTCCAACAGCAGCAACAACAAAAATAGATTGCACATTTGACTCAAAGAGAAAAAGATGTAATCATGCTAACTTTCCACACTAGCAAAAATTAATGTTTGGAAGCAAACTTCTATCAGTATTTAAAAGAGCTATAACAGTGAACTTGAAAAGTCTGATTTACTGAAAAATTGTTTAAAAAAGATACCACCTATGGAAACAGCTGATTTCAACATTACCATTTTAAAGAAGGACCACTGTACAGGGTGTGATGGGTAAACTGCCACCCTTTTAGATTTTCAATTTCACACATTCATGTTCTTTGTCTTTCATTTTGTCAACTGCACAATATAGTAGGGTCAGTTGGGCACCGTCTGTGAGAAAAAGAGCACCATGATACAATACACTTCACCAGAAATTTGAAAACTGCATGCTGTATTGCTTGGAATTTGTGCTGGAAGCTCCAATATGGACATTTCAGAACGTTTGGGTGTCAATCTAAGGACAGTGCAGAGGATTCAGAAAGAGTTGGATGAGTTTAATGGTGATTACAAAGGTACGGCAACTTGGAAAACTCACTGATCATTCTGATGAAAAGAACTCCCAAATTTGTTGGTGTCAGTCTCAACATGGAGGCCTACATTAAGTGCCTTGAGGAGGTAGTGCTGCCCTGGGTCAAGAGGGTGGCTGCTGGAAGACCCTATGTCTGGCAACAGAACTATGCACCATGCCACACAAGAAAGAGAATCCAGTCATGGCTGTCAGACAATTTCTGCAATCACATCACTCCTTATATCTACCCCCCTAACTTCTCATACTGCAACCCCCTTGATTATTGTGTAGGATGCAGTTGAGCAAGAGACCAACAAAACTCCTTGTAATACCAAAGATCAAATGAAGGCAAGGATTATGGTAACATTTATCAACTTAAACCTGGAGACTGTCCAGAAGAATTGCAAGAGATTCGGAAGTTGTCTGGAGGCCGAGTTTGAAGTCATTGGCAATCTTATTGAATAAATTTACTCTTTCATATTTCAAGATATTTTTGTGTAAATTTGGTAAATATATCTGTTAAAATAAGATGTCAGTGTTATTTTCATTTTGTGTAATTTAGACGACAATGTATCCATCGCATGCTGTACATAACAATTACTTCATTGATACAAGTAAACAAAACATAGCAAAATATCTATAATGTATGCCACTTCCCAAAAATTTATTTTGGGATTCAGATTAAAATTTCTTGCAATGATTTCTCATGTACAATCACCAAATTTAATCAGTATCTGGTCAGTATCTAGATAGGTGACTGCTTGGGAAAACCTAGGTGCTGTAAACTTGGATGTATAGGTGGTGCAATGAATAATGGCTAGGAGTGGAGAGTCGAGTTCCAATTCCAATCAGGTTTGTTATATTCACTTATTCACAAATACCCTTGGCAAAGTTTTGAATCCATTTTCTCTCCCCACCAGCTAGGAGTTAATTAATAGGATTTGTATCACTAAATCATTATTATATCCCAAAACTTCTTAGTCTAAACATATTTTCTTGCTTTAAATAACCTGCTGAGGGTTGATAGTAAAAAAAAAAAAAAATAAATTAAAACTTCTTGTGAAGGAATAAATATGTGATTCAAATTCTGTGATTCAAATCTGTGTTCTATAAATATCTACCAATTCTCTATAGTAACTTGACTTTTCTTGGAAGACTTGTATATTTGGATAATCAAAAATAACCATTTTTGAAATTGGAGAAGTAATCACTTTGACAAAAGTCAAGATGGTAAATACAAAACAGATTTACAAAGTAGAGAACATTGAACTTTTTCTCTCTCTTACTAAGTAACATTTAACTTCACTCCAATGTATGAGCAGATCCAAGAATTTAGGTCACAGACATTATACTTCTTTATGAATTATTCCTATAAAACATTATTAAATTGACTGTCGATGCATTGCATGTGGAGAAATATACACTCTAACAAGAGAGGGAAAGAGAAAAACTTCATGGAAAATATATTAAGAAGTACTAAGTGAACTATGAACAAATAAAGATAGATTAGAAAAAGACGTGTTATAAACAAAAGTAAACAATTGATAAAAAATAAAAATGAAAAAGGATTTTCAGTCTACTGTCAGGAAAAAAAAATAAGTATACTAAAAACTTAATAAATGCATTCTTCTTTTACATGTCATTTCACTTCAGGCCGAAGGCGATCATGATTTTCCACAGCTTCCTATATTTTACTTACATTGACATTATGTAGATTCCCTCTGTCTTTTCTACAAATATTCTCATGACAACTGCTTGGATGACCTTTTTTTTTTTTTTCCTGGTGTTCTGATAATATGAATTTAAACATGCTACTAGATTAGCAACTAGGTCTCACTATTTTACTGTTGAAACTAGCTAGATATAACCACCACTTCTACTTTAACAGTTTCTTTTCTCATATTTCTCACCAGTTGAACTCCTTTCTGATTTTTTGCTTCCCTGATAACTACAAGCTTCAAAAACTTAAATGCAGCATCACTCACCATCTTCTTGAACCATGTTCCTTTTTTTGTCCTTTCTTGAACCCTCCCAATTTTCAATCTTCTCATTCCCTTTCACTTTCACTCTCTCTAATCCCCTGTGTTCTAGTGGCATCATTGCCTTTATTGGGGTGAAATGATTAAAAAAACACACAGACTATTGTACTCATCTTTGTTTTTAGCCATGTCAAGCCTGGTCAGTACCTAGGTGAGTGGCCACATACTAGCTGCTGTAAACATGGATGTGCAGGTGATGTAATGTATAATGGCTCAGAATTTTTAATCAGAGAACTGAGTTCTAATTCCAGTTGGGTTTGTTATATTTCCTTACACACAAATCCCTCTGGGAAAGGTATCAATCCACCTCTTCTCCCCCAACATTATAAAACTGCATAAAAAATATTTAGATTTTGGCATTAAATAAAAAAAAAAAAAAAGCAAAAGCAGCAAACCAAATCATCTTTGTTGTTGTCATCACATCATTTCAGTAGTTGTACTCTCTGGCAAGAGACCATTTTGAGCCCCATATCATCAATTCAAGGATCAGCTCAAAAACACATTGCTGAGGACAGAAATCAATCCAGTCAATTTGTGATGGAAGCTACAGAATGAACCAATTGGAGAAAAACGATCCCCTCCCCCCACAAAAAAAACAACATCCTTCAAAAACACCAGATGACAAATAGAAGTGATGAAAAAAGCCAAAAAAAAGAGCTCTCCATCCCCTGAACTCTCTTACCCTAACATGTGTGGGCTGTGGATGTCTGTTCAGATCCAACATTGGACTCATTTCATACAGAAAGAAATGTCGATGAGCACCCGAATACTTGACAATAAACTCCACCAATAATAACCCTCTAGCCTTTATCAGGTGATCCCTGGGTAATCTTCATGGAATTTTAAAAAAACCCTTTATCTAATCTAAGAGGTTAGATTGTTCTCATTCCATTGAAGGTTACCCAGGTTGAAAATCACTTAATGAAGGCCAGAGGGTACAATAGCTGAAACATTGTTATAACAACAATAAAGATGGGGACAATAGTTTACATGTAAATAAGGATAACTCCTCAGCCTAGAAAATTCAGACAGAAATTCTTATCTTTTCTTGGTCTAAGAATCTATCTTACACATTTATTAGTCTACCATATGTCTATGTGTTGAATATTGTTGGCATTTCTAGTTTGGTGCTTCTGATATATATCTAGAGATTTGTGACAAAAATTAAAAGAAGAATCTACAAGGTTATCTGTCCAGATCTGTCATTTCAGATTCAGTAACTTTGGCACTGCTATAACAAAACTTCTCTGTGCCTTTTCTACAAATATCTGGTAACTGTTATGATCAGCTTTCCTTTTTGTTAACTCACCTTCATGAATTTAAACATAGTGATAGATTGGCAGTTAGGTCTCATCATTTTACTGATGTAACAATAAATTCTATTCTGATAGTTCCTTCTCTTGTGCTTATCACATGTGGAACTCTCTTTCAGCTTCTTGCTTTCTTGACAACTACAATCTTCAAAAATTTAAGTGCTATGTCAATCGTTGTTATCTGTCTCTTTGAATCCTATTCTTTTCATTGTCCTTTCTCCTCAGTGAAGTTTTCTGTTTGCTTCACTCTCAGTAACTCCTTACATCTTAGTGGCTTTATCACCTTGCTTGAGGTGAAATGATTTAAAAAATGGTCATATATCCTGGTTACCTTTATATAGAAACTATCATTCAGATTCAATAAAACATGTTTGAATGATTTCTTACAGCCTAAATATACAAAATTATGTTGTGTGCATTCATACACCTATTGCTATGAAAATGGCACTATCTCTAGTGAAGCCTTTGATAAATGATGGAGCCTTGTATGGTCAAAGTTCAGACAGCATTTACATGAATCTAATGTGCTCCAACAATATATTACTACATTGCCAAACTTTGTTGGTTCTCCATCACTGTGTGAAAATGACAGATCTGCACAGATGTTGTCTCTTCTTGATCTTAGAGCCTCTTTTCCAATGGAGATAAATCAAGTTTAGCCAGGAATGTCAAAGTTGAGTTTAGGATAAATATTTCAACATTTTATATTAACAGCCTATCTTCCTCTGTTTTTCTGTCTTCTTCTCACACCATATATAATGACATATTTTTTGATACAAGATAAAAATCAAGATTTAATTTTACATATGTTAAAATCTTGTTAGCAAATATTTCTGATTAATTAGAAAAAATTCATTAAAAGCAAAGAAAAAGGTACTGAACTGTTATGTAATATCAGTCTTCCTATATGACAGGGCGTGTGGCCAAGTGGTTAGAACATTCACTTTCTGGCCATGAGACACAATGGGCAATTTGTCAGGAAGGTAACTTCTTGATGTTATTGGTCTGAGGGAGGTGATCCCAGCGTGTGCCTGAAAACTCTACCATGAGTTAACCCAAGTCTTGTGATTGAAATCGGTTAGACAGAACCTTTTGGGAGCCATCAATAATTGTGCTAGCATGAAGTTAAGTCATCGTGGCTGAGGGCCTGAGCATGCTGGCCTTGTTTAGGCAGTTGATCATGCTAGATAATACACTCCCTCCTAGAAAATTTAACTAAGGTCCACTCAACATAGTTGCAGTATAAACTACAGGTGGCTTCTGTGGGTATTGAAAAAACACAAATGTATCTGAGCAGGCGTTTGTAACAGGGATTGGCTAGACACCCTAGTAGATAGGCATCCTCAGATATGAGCAGCCATCCAATATTATACAACAGTAAATGGTGGATCATCTCTACACAGAAATTGGAGATGATAGATGGTTATACAGAAGGATACTCAGAATACTATGGACTGAACAAATGAGTAATGACAAAGATTAGAGAAATAAAAAAAAAAGTGAGAGTACAATTTAAAATAGAAGAGATACAGAACTTTATCATGACTGTTAGTTTAACATGAAAGTAAGCCTCCTAATCTTTTAACTATTTATATATATTAATGCTTTAAATGTTAATTTATTATATATTTTGTAACTAATTTCATGACAGCCAAAGAAGTATTTTTCAAGTTGTAAGGTATTTTTTGAAATTTCTCCAAATATTACAATACACAAGGTATATTACAATATATACAATATATATTATAACAAAATATAAATATTACAATATTCAAAGTACCAATGTTATAATCTATATCTATAAAACAGATGTCTCTGTGTCTGTTTGTGTGTGTGCATGCTATTTATACACGTTCACATTTCTCAACTGATTTTCATGAAATTGCACACACATGTTGCAAATTCACCAAGTTAGGTCAAGCTTTCATCTTCAAAATTGCCATCATACAAGAAATAAGATCATGCAATTTTAATCGTACTTGCTTCCCCACATATAATGATAAACTACAAAAACTGTTTAAAAAACCTGTTTTTCAGCCATAACTCCCTGGTTTTTCATCTGATTCTTTCAAAATTTGCCATGTAAATTACATATGACACAAATTGTCTTGTGTGAATGTTTGGTTTAGATAATTTCAGTTAAGTGGATGAAATTTATGATAAACTTGGTCTAAAATCAGCTTTTGCTATTTAGCCAATAGTTTCTTCATATGATTCCATCCTAAATTGGCATTCGAACAACCTTTGATGTAAAGATTGTTTGAGAAGGATTATTGATTATTAATCCCAGCTTTACAGTAAACATTCAAAGAGGTGGGGGTGTTCATGCACTTGCAGTTGACTCAAGCTCTGACGCTTCATCCCTGTTTTTGTTTGATTATTAGATTTGTGAACAATGCTATACTATTTGAAAGATGTTACGGCCACTGGAAATCTACTGGATATCTAAAACATTGAAACAATTTAACCCCCAAGCAATGACCACACAGGGTTTTATCAATGGAATTCCTTTATTAATAACAATGAAATACTTGCAAAGGACATACAATAAAAAAGATTAGCTGAGTGTAGCTTAGTATACCAACAGATGATGCATGCAAGCAGGGCACAGGCAGACATTTCAAGACAGGGAGTGCAGTTATACAGGAGGTTGCGGTTATACAATTGCAGCCATATAGACCTGGGTAATGCCAGATACCTCAACTAGTATATGTGTTATACTAGCTTAAAAAGTGCTTTATCAGGCAGCATTAAAACCATCTCTTGCAGAGGGTTCTTGATTGAACCTTCCTCACAATACGCAGGGAGGAGTAGATATGATAGGCCACAATAAAGTAGGGAACTCAAAATTGATCAATGCACTTAAGTATTGCATTAATAATTAAGCTTATCTTTTAGAAATTCAATGATAATTCTTCTGCCACAACTTAATTTAAAGACAATTTGATGTACATAGATCTTTTTTTTCCATACAAAAATTCTTTTTATTTCATAGATAATTTTCGCTGTATTTCACAATTAATTTTGATTATTCTCAAATTTGTCGTACAAAAAAATTTGTTGCCAAAATCACGTACAAAAATTGCTGAAAACAATTGCAGTAATGAAAACTTAGGAATCCAGAATTTCAGGATTGAGGGTTTAGATCCAGCCTGGGATGTTTTTAATTTGCTCACAGAGTTGGCTTGATTCCAAAATGATATATGTTATGCGACGTCCTCTAGGAGTAAAGTGGAAAAAGTGCAAGATAGTGACACACATTGGCATTTATTATATAAAAGGAGATACGCTGTTAAGAGTTGTGTCCCTTTAACTGAAAAAGTGTGACACATTGGCATTTATTATATAGACATATAATATATACAATATATATAAATATTAGAATATTCAAGTTACCAATATTATATTATAATACATATATAATATACAGTAGCATCCAAATTAAAGGAACAAAAATTAAAATTTCAATATCTCAAAAAGTATAAGTCCAATTTTTCTGAAATTTTCCCTAAATGTAGACAAATGGCAGTTGTACTTTAATTCTGTAAGTTGTTTGGATTGATGCAGAAAGAGCTATGAGTCATTTAATTTTTTACTCAAATATCAAGTGTCCAAAATTAAGGGACAAAAGATAATTGAATAACAAAATGCAAAATGTTTTACCAATATTTACTGCTAAGACCCTTGTCTTGAATCACTGTTGCATATCAGTATCCACAAGATTTCACTAAATTTTAACATTTGTCAACTTTAATTTTAGCCAATTCTTCCTGTAATTTTTCCCATACATCTTCAATATTTGATGGATGACATAACATTTTGTTCTAAAGTCTTCCATAAGTTTTGTATGAGTGCTATGTCAGGAATTTGAGCCAGCCAATCCATAATGTTTATTCCTTGCTTGTTCAGATAAGCAATAAACTGCTTTGCCTTATGGAAGAGAACATTATCCTGCATGAACACAGGAGATTTTTAAAACCAGAATTTTGTAATACTGGTACAACATGTTCTTCTAACAAATTCAGCATTAACTCTATTATGTACGCATATAAGAGGTGACGTACCCAGATTTGAAAACATGCTGAAAACCATCACATTGTCTCCAACAAACTTGTCTGTCTTCTTGGTGCACTTTGACCTCAACCTTTCACCAATTTGTCTTACATACTGTTTTCCATCAG
Organism: Acanthosepion pharaonis; assembly: GCA_903632075.3. Classification (NCBI taxonomy): domain Eukaryota; kingdom Metazoa; phylum Mollusca; class Cephalopoda; order Sepiida; family Sepiidae; genus Acanthosepion; species Acanthosepion pharaonis. The sequence goes on along the minus strand of CAHIKZ030005292.1, from coordinate 132,858 downwards.
AACAAATACATTAAATTTACTTTCATCACTGAAAAATACACGGACCACAGTTCTTCTGACCACAACATATGCTTGTTTTCAAATTCCATTCTGGCTGCCTTGTTCTTTTTGCTTATGCACAGCTTCTTCTATGGACACCTAGCATAAAGCTATATATATTATATATAAAGTACAGTATATGTGTGTATGTAGCTTATTTAAAAACCCTAGAAATGTTAGGCTCGGAACGATTTTTGCTGAGCTCAGATTCATGATTGTCAGATTATGTGAGGTTAAAAATATATATTAATATATTATACTAGCCATTATCATTGCTTTCATGGTTCAAGGGGAGTAACTCTTATTTTCCTTTTGTATCCAAAATTGCAGCTAGCTAAAATTTTAAGCTAGCTTAAAAGCTGCCGTATCGGGCAGCATTTAAGCTAGTTCCTGTGGAGGACTCTTGGTTTGGCCATCATCACAAAGCTAGGGAGGAGTAGATGTTATAGGCATCAATAAACTAAAGAAGAACTCAAAATTGATCACTGCATTTAAGTATTGAATTAATGATTAAGCTTACCCTTTAAAAGTTCAACGATAATTCTTCTGCTGCCACTTAATTTAAAGACAATTTGATATACATAGATCCTTATTTTCTGTACAAACAATTATTTTTATTTCATGGGTGGCAAAAAAGGGGACAATTTATAAGATAAAATTAATATAGTGTAAAAATAGAAATTAGAATTAGTTATACATTCAACATTTGAAGAGTTAGAGAAACATAATAGCTAATTAAGTAAAACCTATATTATTGAATCTATATGAATAAATGCGAAATTGGAGCCCAATTCTCCCAGCTCTACTTTATTGTAATTTGGTATTTACTCGACCCCCCCCCCCACCTCGACAGTCACGTTGTGACACAAGGTTGGTTTAATGTGGGGAGCCCGAATGCATACACCCAGGCTATGAACAGAAATTCCCCGAGCCCCACAATTCATTTTAAACCTGACATATCCTGAATTAGTGGAGGTACCTACCCATATATATATATATATATATATATATATATATATATATATATATATATATAATATGAAGAAATTTGCAAAGGGAAAAACATTTCATTGAAACTAGATGTGGTTATGTGCTTTGCCTTTCTAGGCTTCATCAAATCTAAAAACAAAAGAAAAAAATGTGTGTGGATTTGTGTGTATACTTAAATAAAGAATCATTAGAGCTTTTTCCTTAAGCTGGCTTTTTGAGTGATGTCCACATGTTTTCCATGTTGATAATATGTGTTTAACATAGGATATAGAATACCAACAAAGTTTTGAAGGAATTTGACAAATAGAAAAATGTTTCATTGAAACTAGAAACACATATTGTTGACATGGAAAACACATGAACAGGCCTAAAAACATATAAATCTTTTACTTTCAACCCATTCTGAAGGATTGGATAAGGTTTTGCCCTTTCAGAAAGGGCTATATGAATCTCTTGCTGTTTAGCCATTGTGAAAATGAGATCAGATTTAACCTTTAATTTGATAGAGAAAAGCTGAAGAAAAAATATAAATATATATAATATATTATATATTAATAACTTTTGACATGAACTAAGAAAAGATAGAGAATAAATATTAACAACATTTTTAAAAGTCACTCATTTTCATTCTTTTCTTTCGTCACAAGAAACGCCATCTTAAGGAAAAAGTACTAATAATTCATTATTTAAGCATACACACATTTCTTTCTTTCATTTTTGGATCTGATGAAGCTTAGAAAGGCAAAACACACAATCAAGTGTTATTTTCATTTGATAAAGGAATTGTTCTTTGGAATGAGTGACACAAAATAAATCTTTACTGGTTGAGTTTGTTTTAATCAGGGATATGACACACTTTCAGATGGAGGTGATGATGACATCTATGATAATCAGGTCAAATGAGGGTGAGAGTCAGAAACATGGAAAATGCTCCACTGGAGGTGGATATAAGAGATGCAAGGCCACAATTTTGATTAGCCAACCAATGAGCGAAGAGCTGGGATGGATTCTCATCTCCCCCTCTTGTACTTCTGACATGGGGCTATTGTCTTGATTAGACCACCAATCATATTAAGTTCTTGAGCACTTTCCTTCCTCCTCTTTAAGTCATATGATACAAGACCATTGGCCAAGATATATTATTTGCTAGCCAATCTGAGCATGGCAATTGGGGTATGCACCCCCATAAAAAAGTTGCCGAGAGAGCAGAAGAAAAGATCAAACTGGTCTTGCTGCTGGACCAACACTTTCCCTATCAGATGACTGTGGTGCCTCAGCCAGCTAAAAGCCTGTTCCCTTTGCCAATTTTTTGAACTCCCTCAATCAGCTGCCTTCAGTTAAATAGTTGAACACCTCAGTGCTGTTTAGCCATAACTGAAGCTACCAGTCAAACTCTTCCTCCCAGTTCAAGAATTCCTTATACGGGGAAACTTTTTCAAATTCCTTTTGTTTATGTATTCATGATCTTAATCAATCATAGTGTCATAAATAAAATTTGTTATTTTTGCACTTGTTGAAGTTAATTAAGTTTACCGACGACACTGGTGACTTTAGTCTTTCACAAAGATGATCTTTGACAGTTCTTCACCAGTATTCCTGCAGATACTGAAACACAAGATGGGGATGCAGGAATGGTGCAGAGCAGGCTCACCAGAGAAAAACCAACAGACACAGTGGCATTCAGCGAAGAACACAGCAACAAGGACACACTTTTGCAGGATTTTATATCTTATTTTAAACATATATAGTTCAAATACAAACAATACTAAAATGCAACCACAATTATTATTTCTTTATTGTTGACACATCTCTATATGTAATTGTTAGAGAGAAAGAAAGTTTTGATATATTTCTTTAATAAATCCTGTCTCATACTATTTAGTTAGAATTAAGATCTTTTCCATTTAATTTCTATAGTAAAATAATTTCCTATGCATTTCTATATGTTTTTAGCATTTGCAGTGCCACTATATATGTAATCATTAGAATGAATAAAGTGTTGATATATTTGTTTAATAATTGATTGATTCATTTTCTATGGTTTATCTTTGCTGGTGATATAAAACCAGAAAATATTTTTAGATTGTAAATATGTTTTTGAAGATAATAATCATTTAGTGATGCAATTCCTACTAATTAACCCATAGCTGGGGAGAGATGAGGTGGATTCATACCTTCCCCAAGGGTATTTGCTCATAAGTGAATATAACAAACCCAACTGAATTTGGAACTTGGATCTCCAATTAACAATTTCAAGCCATTACCATTACACCACCTGCACATCCAAATTTACAGCACATGGTATTCCCAACCCTACGTGCAAGTCACCAATCTGCCACTGGGTGGCATGCTACTAACATTTACTGCTGGTGGCCTGCTGTCCAACTACCAACATGTTCTTCTTGGCAATGTTACCACTGGCACACCACTGGTGGCTGCCACCAGATGACAGCTGGCATTGTCATTGCCGGCCTGCCACCAGGCTACTGGCAGGTTGCATATAGAGAAGTGGTCAACCATCTAGGTATGGACCAGGCTCAACATTACTTAACTTTGGTGACTGTACAGGAACCAGTGTTTTGATAAGATATGGTCATAAGCTTTATTTGTTTAATAAATTCTATCCATGATATGATAGGCTATTTAAATAGCTAGCATTAAAATCATATAATAGATTTCTATAATAAAATCATTCCAATGCATTTCTAGATATGTTTTTAATATTTGCTGTGACTCTCTGTATCTAATCATTAGAACAAAAGAAAGTTTTCATTATATGAATAGGGTGTTTTTATAAATTTGGGCTAAAATTCTGTTATTATAATATGTATTAATCTGAATTTGTTTCCTGGTTGTATATTATACATTGTTGTCAGTGTTCAAAATATAATATAAAAGCTGGATCTTTTTCATAACAAGAAAACTCTCTACACTTGGTAAACTGATGCAATCTTTTGGGAAATAAATAAGAAACACTTTCATGTATGAAATTGTGAGACTATCATAATGGGTTCAGATCACAAGATCAAATGTCTATGGTTGTAATTTCAAAGGTCATGAATCGGTTTCTCATGTCCAGTGTCAAAAATGCCAGGAATGTAAATCAAAAAGATTCAAAAATCTGTATCTCCAATTTGCAATGCACAACTATCTTCTTCACTTATGAAGAACGGAGAGTCTTATCTGTCATCCAAAGTAGCATTCTATTATTAGGGTAAGAAAGGCTGTGATTGGTCAAGAAAAATAAAAAAAAAATATTTCAAGGCCTACTAAAGTCGACCCAATCTTGATTCTGATTTTCACTTTCTGCAGACATCCCAAAGAACACAAATTCTTCTTTGACATAAGACTTTGTTTTCTTCTTTGTCTTCACACTGCTGTCAGTGTTCAAAATGAAATAAAAAGCCAGATATTTTCAAAGCAAGAAGGCTCTCTACATTTGGTAAACTGATGCAATAGGATCTTCTTTTACCAAACAAGGAAAGTAATTAACACTCTTCTGTATAAACTTGTATTACATGGGTAACAGTAAATGGTAGTTTTGATGTGTCTTGCATTTCTGGTATGAATGGCACAGTTCTTTATTTTTCTAAATCTACAAAAAACACAAAACATTTTTCCTCCCTTAAACATTATGCTTATGAAGAAGGGTAGAGAATTAATTTGTCAAGACCTTGATAACACCTTTTTTTTTTCTTTTTATGTGCCATGTCCTTTCAGGACATAGGCGATCATTGCTCTCCACCTCCCTCTATCCCTTGCAGTTCTCAACAAGTTCCTTCCCTCTGCTTCCTCCCACAGACCATGTTCTGTCATCCACCAGCTCAAGCTCGACAGGTATGTCATATGCTGCTTTCCCTTGTCTCATTTTTCCTCTATTCGACCCATGAATATCAGATTCTCCAGGCCCTCTTTTCTCATTATGTGTCCCAGAAACTTCAGCTGCCTCTTCCTGATATTAAGTATAAGCCTTCTCTTTGTTTGCAACCTCTCTAAGACCTCATCATTGCTCACACACTCAGTCCGTGATATCCTTAGCATCCTTCTGTAGAACCACATCTCCATTACCTCAAGTCTCTTCTTCATCTTTGAGGAAATCATCCAGCATTCACTCCCGTAAAGAAAGACAGATATAACAGCTCAGTATTCTTTTCTTTGTTACCAAAGAAATCCTCCAGTCTCGCTATACTCTGCCCAGCTTTTGGAATGTGTCCTTGGCCATCTCAATATGTCTACAGATCTCAGTGTCACACTTACTGTCCTCTGTCAAGACACTTACCAAATATTTAATCTTTCGCATCTGCTTCATTCTAGTGTTCGCAACCTGCAAATTGCAATTCAGGTTCTTCCTCTTATTGATGACCATGCATTCTTCTTGTAGTTTATGCTTGTACTTTCTTCTCACTCTCTGTCGCTACCTTCAGGGCGGAGGAACTCTCTGAGTCAAAGGCTAGTTAGCTAGAGGTGGTATCTTGATAACCACTATGGAGAAGGCAACGGGAAACCACTACCAATCCCAAGACAAATCATGGCTAACAACTAACATTATACAAAACCTAACAGTGTGAAGGGGGTTAAGTTTATGACAACACTTATAATACAAAGTTTATGACAACACTTATAATACAAAGTTTATGACAACACTTATAATACAAAGTTTATGACAACACTTATAATACAAAGTTTACAAAGTTTATGACAACACTTATAATACAAAGTTTATGACAACACTTATAATACAAAGTTTATGACAACACTTATAATACAAAGTTTATGACAACACTTATAATACAAAGTTTATGACAACACTTATAATACAAAGTTTATGACAACACTTATAATACAAAAGTTTATGACAACACTTATAATACAAAGTTTATGACAACACTTATAATACAAAGTTTATGACAACACTTATAATACAAAGTTTATGAAACACTTATAATACAAAGTTTATGACAACACTTATAATACAAAGTTTATGACAACACTTATAATACAAAGTTTATGACAACACTTATAATACAAAGTTTATGACAACACTTATAATACAAAGTTTATGACAACACTTATAATACAAAGTTTATGACAACACTTATAATACAAAGTTTATGACAACACTTATAATACAAAGTTTATGACAACACTTATAATACAAAGTTTATGACAACACTTATAATACAAAGTTTATGACAACACTTATAATACAAAGTATGAGTTATAAAACAAACATTGGGCACTTTGACATGACATAATGATTAGTAAGCGAGTTTGTCTTGCCAGATCAATTACTACTGAATAAGTTTGAATCTCACTAGATGTGCCTTACTTTCAGCCTTGTGCCATGACTAAGCTTCATTTAGTAAATTACTTTGACATGGTATAATGGTTAGCAAGCTTGTCTCATTTGATCAATTACAACTGAGTATTAGGTTTGATCCTCACTGGGTGTTACATCCTTTTGACTTTGTGCCACATCTAACCTATGCTTAGTGAATTACTATTATAAAAGCAAACATATTAAACAGCATTTCAGAATACTGAAATTAAATATTAAAAGCAGCTGAACTGGTTTACCAGTCCTCTGAAGAGAGAGGACCAATAAAGCAGTTTCACTGTTTTTAATCATTATAATTCTGTTTTACCATTTTAAGTCATTATAATATTTTTTTTGTTTTCTCTCTTTTTCTTTTGTTATGAAATTATGAGCTTGATTTCTTTATAGTAGAAGAGCTTGGGAGAAGGGTTTACTCTCCCATTTATATTTCCCCCATTATGGGCATTATTATATCTGTGATATAATAACTCCATATTTCACAGATGAAAAGGAATAGAAAGGAAAAAGAATGACAAACATTCTTGGTTCTTGGAGAGACTTTTATAATGCTACATCATACACAAAATCATATATACATATTTACACATGGCCCATGCAGAGAAAAATACAACATATATCTACACAACAAGCATATTAAAAGGAGAATGAAAAGATAGGGACTTAATATAACATGGATATTCTTCTGTGTTTCTGGAGAAGCCATGTTTAGGACTCCAGATTCAAGTGGGCCGGATTCATTTCTTATATCCCAAGCAAAGACACATTCTACAAACTGGAAACTGTGAGTTTTGGGTTTTTCCAAATTGAGGACTACTGGAGATTTATTCCCAAAGGGAAACAGCACTATGTGCTTTAAGCCGTTGTGGGGAGGCAAATTTAGCCTCAAATGACCGGCTCATTTAGCTGCTGTAAACAAAATGTATTACTTACTGACCACTTTTGTTGCTATATAAAGTGATGTCGCTAAGCACCTGTCACCCATGTGACGTATCTTGACCAAAGGGAGATAATCGCCTTTTGTATCTCTACAGTTTGAACAAAGCTCAGAATACATTTTTTCTACTTTTGTCTCACTCTTTACTTCTTTCACCAGATCTATTTTCTTCCTCCTAATCTGCGTCTCCCTTCCTCTCTTTCCTCCACTCTAATCTGCCTCTCCCTTCCTCTCTTTCCTCCTCCTAATCTGCCTCTCCCTTCCTCTCTTTCCTCCATGTCTTCTCTTTCTCTCTCTAGTTTCTTTCAGCTTCCCCCCTCTACAATTATCACTATGTTGTCAGCATTTTTTTTTTCCTTTTATATTTTTTTACATCTTTCTACTTCTCCCTTACATTATTTCTCTCCTTCTGTTTTTATTTTTCTCTCTTTTTACTGTATCTTTGCATTTCTTTAGTTCTTTTTCACTTTTACTCGGATGAGCTAGCATTTAAAAAAAACAAAAACTTCAAAGGTTTTTAGAAAAATCAAAGAATCTCTAACTGAAGTTAATTACACATATTGACAGCCAAACAACTGAAACTTCTGGATGATGGAGATAGAAATGCACAAGTGTCATCAAGATATTTCAGCAGATGAAAGATTTCAACAAACAAATATGAGAAATCGCCTCACATATTTGTTTGTTAAATCATTAAGTAGATTACTTTAGATCTAGCCACCAAGCCCAAGCCAATCTCAATGCCATGCAACATTTGATGTATAGCAACATGTCATCTTCATTTGCGGAGAGACACTGTCCTGCTATGCTTTGGGAAATTCAAGTAGTTTACATTTTCAAGGAGCTTGGGTTTATATGTCTTTTGCTGTCCGTTTGCATTGTAAATAGAAAAAGGGTTGGGCAGAATTTCTCTACAGACAGAAACATCAGATTTGACATCTACCTGGGCTTTATAGATGAATCCAAAGTGATCCATTTAAAGATTTAAGAATCCAGCCTGTAAATAGACAAAGCCACTTGAGATGATAATTTGACCAATATAATCTCTATGATGGAGACTAAACAAAAAAATAATTAGACAGGTTTATCCTTAGTTAATCTTTCCATGTGTCCAGATACCAGATTAAACCTGGCTTATTCTTATTATTTACACTCCTTATCTTTTTTGTTATTGTTAATCTATGTGAGCTATCTCCCCTGAAAACTCTCCCTGCCGGGAAAAGGACTTCCGGTCGGAAGTCGGGGCGGCGGCCATGTTTGTTTATACTGTGTAGTGAGTGAGGAGTCGAATAAAATATTCTCTCCGTATCCGTTGTCGAAGTCCGTCATTCACATGTTTATATTTTTCTTTATGCACCTTGACAGTCCTTTATTTTTATACTAACAGTTATTATTGTAGTGTTTCAACCTTTTGGACTTCTTCAGATGCCTGTTGATCCAGGTAACCTTCAGGGAATTTTTTTCTGGGCTTACATCCTTGATATACTCTCCTGATGACAAGGGAATCTGGACAACTTATAACCCATCTGTATTATAAAAGACAGGTTGATTCTTTGTCTGTCACAAACTTTGCATATGTCTGTGTTGTGCATGAATGACTGACGTGCTTGTGCTATCTAATATATACACATCACACAGACACACACGCATACACAATTTGACTAACTTTGAAATAAGATATTGAGATAATACATTCCCCTCCAACTCTGTCTAGATAATCCCTACTCTTGGCTGACAGTAAAATCATTAATCTGAATACAAGAAAAAGAAAAGAAAAACTCTATCAACAGAATGTCTGCCAAATTGTTTTTTTTTTTTTTTTGCTTATATGATTTTTTGATTCTAAAAAACTTTTTAAAAATGAACTTTCCTTTCTTTTATGTTTAGTGAAAGAGCTTCAGTATCTTGTGACTAATTATTTCAATCTGTTTCTATCTATTCATGTCTATCTATTTATATGTCTATTCATATCTATCATGTCAATATCGGTCTATTCACACCTATCTATTATTACCTAGAATTTTACCCCATAGATACAGCTACAAAGTAAATACCCAGTTTATTACTTATGACATTAAATTGAATTTAGGTTAAATTTAAAAAAAAACTATTAAAAATTGAATTCAGGTAAAAATAGCAGAAGTGGAATGAAAAGAAAGAAATGATACAATTACTTTCTGCTCCCCAAAAAATAAATCGGTAAATTTTTGAATCCTGAAAAAAGATTGTAATAAAGTTTTATTGTACTTTTAAGAAAATATTTGGAAATAAATAAAATTATTTCATAAAGATTTTTTTCTTTTTTTGTAAATTTTGTAGAAATGTTTTTAGGTCTGTCATTAAATGAAAATATATATTGTTACATGCAAATATATTGGGTTGAGCCATAAATAATTTCTATTTTTAGAAACTGATTGTAATGAGGAATATATCATTCTAACCTCTAATTATATGTCACACATTTTTGGGCTAACATTTTCCACTGACATGAAGTGGTATGATTATATTGAATCAATTACTTGGTCTACTGCTAGGTAAGTTGGTTTGCTGTGTCTTGACAGACAATTTTTCTAATCAAAATTCATCTTGCACATTTACAAATCTATCATTCATCCATGCATTGAATATTGCAGCCATATCTGGTCTGGTACTCCTATTATATATCTCAAGATCCTTGGTATAATCCAAAGAAGTCTGTAATGTAATCAATCCTAATCTGGCATCTTGACATTGGTCACTTTCCTACCACAATGTTGTGGCTTCCCTCTGTCTTCTCTGCAAATATTTTCATGGCAGTTGTTCTAATGAGATTTTTCATAGTAAATATTCATTGGGTTTCATTTTTAAATGTTGTTATTTTTATTCTCCACTCCTCCAGACAAATTGTACATATGGGAACTAGTTAGGACTACATAGAGACTTTGTGGTATTATGGTGGCTGTAGTAAGAATGGTAAGCAAGAATGTGTTGTTTTGGTGTAAGGAATACTGTGGGATGTTTAGGTCAGTAATCATGGCTAGCTAAGTTTAAGATAAGACAGATTGAAGACCAGCTTTCCTTATCTCCACATTTTTGTATTTTTTAAAATAAATATTGCTTTCCTCCTTGCTGCCCTAACTGCATGAATTTAAACATACTGTTGAACTAGCTAGATGCAGCCATCAGTTCTATTCTTTTTTTTTTCTCCCACTTCTCGTATGTGGAAATCTCTTCTGGTTTTTTACTTTCCTGCTGACTACAAAAATTTGAATTGCAATGCCAGTTTCCATCTTCTGTCTTCTTTAATCCTGTTTTTTATTGTTCTTTCTCCTCAAAGTTTTCTCATTTTCTTTCACTACAAGTAACCTCTTGCGTCTTAGTGGCATTATCGCCTTGCTTGATTAAAAAGTTAAGAATAAATTTGAAGTACACTAACATACAACAATGTTCAATGCAAAAGACAGTGGATTGGTAAGAATAAATCTCCATAACTGAACTCGTTACAAGAAAGGTGATGTTGTGCATGTAGTGGGATTTAACATTAAGTCCACATTTATACATACATCAGCTGCAAAGTGTCCATAAGTTTGATCAAAAAGTCTGCTGCACTTGTCAAGAGAAAAAAATGTTGTTCTCTACTATAACAACCAAAGGCCACAAACTTTGGGACTCGGTTGTTCTATATTATTCCATCAACCATAGTCATTACTAAGAGTGATAAAAAAAATGAAACGCTAAAAGATTCTGAGTTTTCTTCTGTACAGGAACTTAAAGATTGCTAAAAAAGGAAAAAAAAAAAAGAATAATTAGAAATATGGAACCTTAAAAGATTCTCTGTCTTCTTGAGTTTCTTCAACCATTTCTACATCATTAGGAAAAGCAGATTGTTCTTCCCTATCTTACTCTTTAAGATCCCTTGAGTTTGCACTAATCCAGAGGGCTTCCCAATCTGGGTGATATCGCCCACCAGTGAGCAGTTTCAACTGTTGGGTAGGCAATGAGCAACTGAACAGAAAATGGTGGCCAACTGGAAATTTTGGTGGGTAATATAGGATTTTGAGTATTAAAAAGGTATTTCAAAATATGGTACTCAGAAAAAAAATATTCAAAGGAGATATGCAAAGAAACTGTATTAAAAAACAAAACAAGATGCTAAATGGGAATAACTGATAGGATGTAATAATAGATACAATATAAATACATCCACAAACAAGGAATATTTTGTTATTTTCTATGGTTTTGAGAAGGTTTGGTTTGGTTTATTTTGTTTTAACCTCAATGGGTTATTTAATGCCAACAACATTTTTTATTGCTGGTAATATTTTGTTTTGTCAAAAATCTGTTTCTGGTAATAATTTTCCTTCAAAATTGTACTGCTGGTAATAATTTTTTTCAAAAGAGTATTGCTGGTAATAGTTAACTATTTGCCTATAGCTGGGACCCTAGCAGATGCTACCACCCTGGGTCAGGATGGACCTTGGAACACCAGCAATTAAGAGGTGGTTCCGCGCTCCTCAAAACCTCCTGATCAGAGGCCTTGTTGCTGGATATAGTTTATTGTCTTACCCAGGACGCAGATGTAGTTTAACATCTTACCCAGGACAAGGTTTTGAGAAGGGTCATTAATAATAATCAAATAGTTCTCCAAATGAAATAACATATTTTTTTAGATATAAATCAGATAAGGAAAGACCAAGAACAACTTTGCCAGTAAAATTAAGTGACTTCAGGATAATTTTTATTTAACGTAAAATTGTTTTTACTTTTTTATCACATTAGCCATCTCATATTTGTCAACGCAGGGAAACTGTCCGTCAAAACATAATTTACCCATCACTGTATGCTTTTGAATTTATGCTATACAGGGGAGGGGTGGAAACTTTTTCCATCTGAAAATGGGCAATGACACAAAAATGGTTAGGAACCTCTCTACTAACTGATCATTACCTTTTTTTATTCAGTTGCTACAAAATGCTATGATAGAGAAAATTTTATCTAATGAAAACCAGATTTAAAAGCTTATCAAAAAACTTTTTGCATCAAAATCTATGGAATTTTACTCAAAAGTTATCAAAGAGATGCCTGATAAGTGGCAACAATAGCAAATAATTGTGAATATACAATTGAATAAAATGTAATTGTACTTTATATTTTGAGAAATAAACTTGATAAACAAAAACAGTATTTATAACTCAACCTAAAGCATTTACATGCAACTTGGAATTGCAATGAATATCTATGTTATGAGGGCTAACCCCCTGAGTAATGGGGAAAAGAATGCACTCCCTTTGAAATCATTTTTATGACTCTTTCTGCATTTAAATTGGGTATATTTTCAAACAAGTGTATTTTATGTAGACAAAAAATTTAGTTTTGAAATTTTATCTTGCTATCACCTGAAGGGAGTAAGTACTAAACTAGTATTTATATTTTTGTATCTTTCAGGTTGCTTGGTTGGTGATGGCCTGTGTGGATCACAGGAAATTTGCATTGATGGTAAGTACATAACTTTGTTTTCTTCTTTTTTCAGCCATCATTTGATGTCTAAAAAATCATGAAGTCTAAATAAATACTGCATTATTCATAAACAATTTGTAGCTATTAACATTTCAACTTTGTGGATTTTTGAGTTTATTTTCAAACTCCTTCAGATTTATTGTGTTTACATCATTATAAACAGATTAGTTCTGTAACAGTTTTGCATTTGGCTTACATAATAAAATAAGAGTTGCCAACTCCTTAAAATTAAAATGCAGAACAGAATTTCCCAACCATGAGGCCTTCAGACTCTCTTATGGAGAAGTTCCCAACCAGGGATGCATTGATCCACAAAACTGAATTAAATCAGTCTGGCATTTGATCATTGAATATGAGTGTAAATATGAAAGAAATAGAAATAGGGTGACAGAGGCAGGAGCAGGCAGGCAAGATTTTACATGTATTCCAGCCATTTGTGTTGATTAAGTACATCTTTAAAAAATGCAAGATTTATACAGTTTTTGAAGATAAACATTGATTCTCAAAGTGCAGGGCAAAAATGTGTCCCACATTAACTGAGCCTTCAAGCATCAAAATGCAGGATAATCCTGCATTCTGTGGGGTGATTGGCAAGCTTAAATAAGACCTTGTAAGGTTTTTTAGTATGCGTCTTAAGAACTCTGTAAATGAAACTGAAATTATTCAAAAGCTACATTCAGTAAAGAATCCTATAAAAGATACTAGCATGTTCTAAATAATAAATACCTTATTCCAGCTAATCTAATAAACTAGCATCCAAAGTTACTTGACACTGTCCAGATATAAATGGCTTCCAAGATCAGAATTAGCATTTACTTGCTAATTTTAGATTTTGTCTGAGCCATATTTATAATAAGAGTTAATTATGAACCAGAAGAAACTTCATAAACATTGACCAGCAATTGCAAAGGCCATTTTATCTAGGGCTTAAAAGAAAGGGAGTGGGGGTATTTTGAATAAACCTAATCACTTTCCCCAGGTATAGTGCTGAAAACTGAAGACATAATTTAAGAAAAAATTCTATTGCCCTTATTATTATGAATATTAATTATGCAGCTTAACTTAGAATGTTAAGTTTGCTTTCGAAATATGAAGTTTAAAAAAATTACATTTTTTGTTTTTTGTTGTTTTTTTCTTTACTGCAAGATCAAAGTGTAGTATCTACACTTTTCTCTGTTTTGTCAGTGAAATGTTAACTGAGTGTTATTTGTTTAAATAGATTCATTTTATTCTCATACAAAGCAACTTTTAACTCTAATTTCAAATATCCAATAAAAGATTCTAATTTTAACAGAAAATGCCATTTTATACTAATCTGCATAGTGTCTTACTTACCAAAAACAAAATCTCAATAGTCATCATTCAAATTAACCCCATACCCATATTCCTTACCACTTCCTCTTTTCATCATAAAAACGATCATGAATCCTGTAACCCCTTAGTGTCACATGTACTGCAGCCATAGTAGCAGTGGTGTTTCTTAGGGAAGATAGTCTGATGGAAACTGACACTCTCCAGGCTGGTTACAGTACAGTTTTCCTTTTCCTAGATTAGTCTTCAACCAAGGCTGTAGTACCCAGTCTGTCCTGTTATTTATCTATAGCTGACAGTAGAAGAGATGGATTCATACTTTTCCCAAGAGTATTAGCACATAAGTGAATTTATTGAACTTGACTGGGATTTGAAATCAGCTCCCCAATTTCTCAATCCAAGCCACTCTCCATTACTCTTTCATGTCTACTCAGATGGAATGTACCTAATAGAGAAGGAAAAAAATACTTCAAATATGAAATTCTTTCATCATGAAAGAGGGAAACCTGCAATATATCAAGGACCTGAAATACTAAGTGGGGATTGGTACTGACCAAAATGAACAGGAACAAAGCAGAAGGACAAGATGTGATTGTAAGAGATGCTTGCACTCAACTTTTTTTTATCATTTCACCCTAAGCAAGGTGATAAAGCCACTAAGATGCACACAGGATTACTGAGAATGAAAGGACCATATAAAATATTGAGGAGAGGGAATTAAAAACCAGTATTTAAGGAGACAGCAAATGATGATTGATATAGCATTTAAATTCTTGAAGATCATAGTTGACAGGAAAGCAAAAAACTGGAAGAGAGATAAACAAGATTACAAAAATAATAAATTAAATATCAACAGTGGTGACAACTGAAGACCTTAGTAGATTCCAAGAAGCCAAGTATAAACAAATGCGAGCTTCATCAAACTGTCAACTTAATGGTCTGCATAACTAAGCTTGAATTCTGATGAACAAAGTGCAGAGCAGAATTAGACTGGAAATAGGGCAAAAAAAAGTGTGGCTTCATTAAAGACAGTGGAACAAGGAATGTAATCTTTATTACCAGAATTCTATCAGATTATTCATTAAAAATACAGAAGGATGTATATCTATGTTTCATAGACTATATAAAGGTATTTGATAAGGTACAGGACAAGAATCTAATTGAACTTTCAGGAAAACTTGATTTATTCAGGAAGGATAGGAGGATACTCAAGAACTGGAAACAAACCACCTGCATGTGAATAGAAAATGAATTAAGCAAATACAGAAAAATAGAAAGGGGGTATAAGCAGGACCAGTGCAAGTGTCTTGTGGACCCCCACTGAATCTATGATATGCTCCCCTACACACACACTTTACTACATCTTAATTTTCATATAAAATACAATATTGTTCAGCTTTGTTTACATTGTAGTCAGACATGAATGAAAGCAAAATTATAGTATCTAAACCTACTTTGTGGCAGTGAGCTGGACAATTTCCTCACAGATAAAGAGATTTAAGTTTAAAGAAATGTGTTTCTATGGAAGAATGCTGAGAATGTGAGCAACAAGGGAGTTTTAAGGGAAAAGGGAATGAAAAAGGACACTTTTGCTTAAGATCAGAAAGAGAAAAGAAATTTCTGGCACTCATAATGTGGAAAGAAGGCTTGGAATATTTGACACTCACAGGACATATTGAAAGCAAGAGGAACAGATATTTAACAAGCGTGTATAAATGAATGACAGATAGCAGAATGTGGACTGTGAGAGATACTCAGGAGACAAACATTGCTTAAAGCTATGAAGTATAGGAAGCTCTGGAGAACCAAAATCGCCCACAGAGAAGAAGAAACTAACCAAAAATGTAAAGAGAAAATAGTCCCCATCAACCTATTTAAAAAAAAATGATAAACATGATGTCTATAGAATCTGTTCATGTTAAATTAATACTGCATATGTTCAAGTATAGTGCAAGTTTTTATGATTCATTATTTTTATGCAAAAATAGGAGATTGCACTACACACAGGTAATTTTTTTTAAAGAGTTTAAGAATTATGCATTTTTGGTGATCAATCACACTATACACAAGTAAATGCTTTTTTGGTAGGGATTAAAATTTATACCAAAAAATTGAGGGGTTTTACTATACATGTAGTCGGCTTGTACACAAGTATATACAATATCTGATTTACCTAATCAAACATTGATTACCTTCAGATACAAGGTCTAATCAAAAAGTATCGGTTCTTTTGCTATAATAACAGA
Source organism: Acanthosepion pharaonis (assembly GCA_903632075.3). Lineage (NCBI taxonomy): Eukaryota > Metazoa > Mollusca > Cephalopoda > Sepiida > Sepiidae > Acanthosepion > Acanthosepion pharaonis. The sequence continues at coordinate 116,504 of CAHIKZ030005292.1, read as the reverse complement.
GTTAAAGTACACAGAGTGAAGCTGCTTGACACAGATTGACTTTTGAACTCTGTCGCACATACACACAAGTTATAACATTCTTGTTCATTTCTGCTGTTTATAGAAGTGCTTGGAAAGAAAGTGTGTAAAGTGTAATCATCTCATCAAACCACAGAGGTTTTATCAGTGACCATGGCTTGTGCAGCAGTTTTTGGCAAAGCACAACATTCCCCAGGTTTGACAACCACCATATTCCCCAGATCTTGCCCCTTGCAACTTTTTCCTCTTCAAAAATCAAATCCCACATGAAAAGAATGAGATTTCAAGACGTCAAGGCAATCCCAGAGAATGCAACAAGGCAGCTGCTGGCTATCCCAAAGGAGGAGTTCCAGGAATGCTTCTATCAATAGAAATGATGATGAATAAAGTGTGTGGCTTCAGAAGGGGACTACTTTAAAGAAGATTAAATGCTGAGTTGATTTGTGTTGTAGTTTTCTTTTTATAGCACCGTACCCGATACCTTTTGATCAGACTTTGTATATTCTTACTAATTGCCATTATCCTCCTTTTGACTATAAATAATAATAAAAAAAAAAAGAGACCACATTGCAATCTGATTTTGCATCCTGTAATTATTCATTACATTTCTGGTATGAAAAGATGTCCAACTAAAAATATCTCAGATTTCTCAAGAACAAGGTAGGAATTTCTAAGTCTAGACATGGATTCCTTTGTTATAATCCCAACATCAAAAGACATGAACTGTAGTTGGAATTAGGAAATCTATTTTCAGATTCACTAGTTCATACTTTGATGTACAATTGCTGATATCTCCTGTAAAGAGTATCTTGTTACCAAACAGGTTAAATCACTTTTTGTTAAATCATTTTTCTTGCCCAAATCTTAAATATCTACAAGTCTATCATTTATCCACACTTAGAATATTGCTGGGACAACTGGTATATATTTAGAGATCCTTCATAAAACCCGAACAAGAATCATCAATGTCATTTGTCCTGTCACCTCAGTTTATTTTCCCACTACTGTAACATAAGCTTCCTTGTGCTTTTTTCTATAAGTACTTTTATAATGTTTTTTTCTGATGAACTGTCTTCTATGGTACATAGGCTCTATGAATTTAAGTGCTGTACTAGATTAGCACAAGGTCTCATCATATTACAGTTGAAATAGATAGATGTAACCTTAGTTCTATGCTAAGTTCATTTTCTCACACTTCTTGCTTGTGGAACTCTCTTTTGGCTTCTTGATTTCCAGTCTGATTTTCAAAAATTTAAATGAAATTTTATCAATATATTTGTTATGAATAATAGTATCATAGAGAAAAATTATTAAATTAAATTTCTCTTCTGTCTTTGTAATTTCTGTTCTTTTATTGTTCTAGCTTCTTAATAATGTTTTTCTCATTCTTTCACACTCAGTAAACCCCTGAATGTTAGTGGCTTTGTTGTCTTGCTTGGGGTGAAATGATTAAAACAAAAGATATTGCTAGAAAATTGATTTAAAAAGTCTTACCAAAATTGTAGCTTTAATAACTAAATCATCATTACTTTCTATAGTTCTCACTTTGGTGTACAGCTACTGATAACAGTTTAAAACAATATCATCATCATCATTATTATTATGGTCAATATTATTATTATCATTATTGAGTGAGAATTTTGGATTGATTGATGTTTGTTAAGTTTTCTCAAACCTTTCTGGGTTATTTAAAGTAAAAACATTTCATATTGTAAAAATAATTATAATTTTATTTATTTTTTGTTTTGTGAGGGAACAGTTTTTTGAGATTTTTTTTTTTTTCATAATGAATGAGAGAGCTGCATGACAAAGAAGTGACACTGGGATACAAATATACAAAACGCAATATACCCATCATGACACCCAGTCCAATAAGGGTATACCAGGCACATGCATCACAGCCAAATGTTTATTATTAAGTGAGAGAGCTACTTGACAACAAATTGATGCTGGTATATAAATATACCAAACACAATATACCTGCCATGAACAACCAGTCTGATATGTTTATAACAGGTACATGCATCACAGCCAAATGTTTATTATTGAGAGAGAGTTGCAAATGTTTTAGGTTGAATAATGAATGTTTTCTTTGGGTTGTATTAAGTTGCATATTTTAATAAACACATTATTCTACATTTTCAATTTTTCTCCATGTGAAAATTTTTAAAAATTATACTATTAAAGGCACTGATGTTCAACTTGCCCTGGGTGCCAGCGGTCCTAGGGCTATATCCAGTGTACAATTATAAGAAGTCCAGAATATTGTTATGACACCCAGTCTGATCAAGATATACCAGGCACATGCCACATATATCCCAATATGGTGACATTGCCTAGATTAAATACCTTCATGTCAGGTAACACAATCCTCTCTGGCATCTTCTCGTTGACGGTGTTCCCAAATACTGTACATACTCATGTATACTCATGTCAACTTCACATATATTATATGTTGAAACTTGACTAATGCATGGAATAATAATACAACACAAAATGTACTTAGAACAAAATGTATTGAAACAAGAAAGTGTACACAATATTTACATATAGTCTTTTGTATATTCTTGGGAAGACCGTTCCTGGAGAATGTGTTGACTTAGTTGCAGTCGGGCAGAGTCTTTGGATTGAATCTCTTGATTCCTCCCCTCGTCTTCCTGGTACCAACCATATTTATATGGTCGCTACTCCACTATGCAAATTAGGTGGATCCTACCACAACATTATATATCCCTGAATTTTTTTGCATTTATTTTAATTCCTCTCCGCAAAATTTACCTGTGTATAGTGTAACTGGTCACTGAAAATGCATGATTTTTTAACCTCTTCAAAAAATGACCTGTGTATATTGCAACTCCATGTATATGCTGCATCTAGATGTGGCACCCAAGTCACCTTGGTTGCCTTCTCCTTTTCCTAAAATAAAATAAAACACCCTCCATACCTGGCCCTGATACTCTCCCACTACTTCCAGTTATAAGTGCATCAGGCCACTAGGGATCATGACCAACTTATTACTGTCAGATAAGCACATTTGTGGCATTGAACAGGAACCCATCTTAACTCACCAAGACAAAACAAGTACCTGTTAACACCCTTAATCAATTAAGATCTCGAGCCATGTCTGGTATAACATCAGGTCATTTATTATTATTATATTATTTAATTATCAATTATTACTACTAATATCCTGGGGAAAGGCCTGAATCTTTAGTGATCTCATGATCACGAGAAATAATAAAAAAAACTAATTTTCCATGATTCCCTAGGAGAAAGGAAACCACCTTACTGGCAAGAAATTTGGAGTCATTCTATTTTCAGCAACAACTCAGCAAGAGAGCACATGTTGTGTTGGATATTACGAGTAAGTTTGTTGATTCTTTTTTGTTTATTTGGTTCTATTTTTTTATCGTATTTGGTAAGTCGTATGGATATGTTTCTTTTAAATGTCAGGGTTACCACATTGTTATGATGGGTCTCTTTGACTCCTGTTTTTGGTTAGTAAAATATACATATATACATCATAACAACACATTTTTACATATATAGAAGGATTTATTTATCAGAAGGATTTGGTTGTACTAGTTCAATTGATATAAGAAAGTTCTTGTAATGTTGTTAAATGTTTCTATTTTTTTGTGTGTGTTTGTCTTGGTGAATGAATAAATTGTTTGCTAGTGATAAATCTATCATTTAAAAGGTAATATTAAACATGAGATAGTGATATTTGTGTAAAATTTATCTGTGATCTTCGTTCCTGGAGCTGCTCACATCCACATGCTCTCTTGGTAAGATGTTGCTGAAAATAGAATGATTCTAAATTTCCTGCTATTAGTGCAGTTTCTTTTTTTCCTAGGGAATCATGGGAAATTAGTTTGTTTTTTTTATTTATGTTTTTATTTCTTGTGATCACAAGATCACTACAAATCTTTTGCTCTTCCTGGCAATGATGAAAAAACATGTTGAGCAGGTAAAGTTCTCTTGCTTTGATAGAGTAACCAGTGTAGATAAAAGATGACCCTGACTTCAAAATTCCTGCTAAAATGTCATTGGCTTGCCTGACAGAATTTGAGGAAGCCCTTCAATGGAATGAGAAAATTGCTAATAATCAATGAAATGGATAAAATTTAAATGTTAACTCGTTTTGATTTATTTAACCAGTACAGTGAATCAAAAAAGTTTTGTAAGAAAGCAAATATCAGATGAGAACTACTTTAAGTCATTCTAATGGGAGATTAAATTCTCAGTTTTGAGTTTTCATCATTATATTTAGATACAACATCCTCTTTCAGTTTGCCTCTTCTTTTCAGCATCTGTAAATAAGAAATGTATGCAAAGAAGTTAAAGCCTCATTTTAAAACTTTATACCATTTTTTTATAAAAAGTCTAGACTTACAGCCTTAAGTCTTGTTAAAGAAAAAAAATACTTATATGCTGAATTTAAAGTTATGGTACTCTTAAGCAGTAAGCAATATGGTGGCTGATTTTAATTAATATGAAATAGTTGGATACATAGAAACACAAGGGTTACTGAATGCTAGAGGATATGAGGAAAGAAACATTATTAAGGAGAGAGAACAATAAAAAAAAAAGAATTAAGAAGACAGAAGATAACAATTGGCATTGAACTTAAATCTTTGAAGATCAAAGTTGACTGGGAAGAGAATTCTACAAGCAAGAAGTGCAATAGAAGAAATAGTGAAGTCAGGTAAAACTTAATTTCTGATAAATCATTTGATCATTTTTGTTTTTTAATCATTTCATTCTAAGCAAGGTAACAGAGCCACTAATATGTTAATGAGTATGAAAGAATATAAGAAAAACATTATTAAGGAGCAACAGTGATAAAAGAATATAATCTGAGAGGACAGAAGAAAATAATTAACATTGCATTTGTTATTGAAAATCAAATTTGACTGGAAAGCAAGAAGTTGGAAGGGAGTTCCACAAGTGAAAAAAGAAACTGTTAGCATAGAACTTACATCTCACTATTTCAACTGTAAAATGATGAAAATTTGCCACTAATCTAGTACTGTGCTTAAATTTATAATCTGCTTAAATTTATAATATCTAGGTACCACAGAAGTAAGTAATATTTATTTTTGTAAAAATGCAAAAATTGTGGCACAAGGCCAAAAGGCTGGTCATCATATGTCTTATAATTAAATTTAGCTAGCCACAATCAATGACCCATATTATTTCTTATACCAAAAACAACACATTCTTACTTACTATTGTTATTACAGCCACCATAATACCTCATGGTCTCTATGTACAGTTGGGTAAAACTTAATTTCTGATAAATCATTTGATCATTTTTATTTTTTAATCATTTCACTCTAAGCAAGGTAACAGATTCACTAATATACAAGGAGTTAATGAGTATAAAAGAATATAAGAAAAACATTATTAAGGAGCAACAGTGATAAAAGAATATAATCTAAAAGGACAGAAGAAAATGATTGACATTGCATTTAAGTTATTGAAAATCAAATTTGACTGGAAAGCAAGAAGTTGGAAGAGAGTTCCACAAGTGAAAAAGAAACGGTTAGCATAAAACTTAGTTACATCTCTCCATTTCAACTGTAAAATGATGAAAATTTGCCGCCAAACTAGAATTGTGCTTAAATTTATAATATCTAGGTACCATAGAATAAAGTAATATTTATTTTTGTAAAAATGCAAAAACTGTGGCACAAGGCCAAAAGTCTGGTCATCATATGTCTTATAATTAAATTTAGCTAGCCACAATCAATGACCTATAGTATTTCTTATACCAAAAACAACACATTCTTACAGTTCAGTACTTTTTTCTTTGTTTCTAATAAAGTTTTTCTCAATGATTACCAAACACAATAGACACTTGAAGAATACTGAAGGATGTAACAGCTAAAATTATTAAGATGAGAACACTCAGTAAATTAGCATATAATCAAAAAGATGTGTATGGCTAAATACTGTTAGTAGAAAACATACTCCAACCTTCTTAAGAATTTGGCTTTGTATTGTATTGTCAGTGAGTGTTACAGATAAATTTTGCAGCACAGGGTTACCTTAAAATGGGAGGGACCTGTATACTTTCATTTTTTTAAATCCAAGCAATACAACACTGGAAGTGGAACACAGGGAGTGAAAGAGAATGAGAATGAGAAAATTGAAAATGGGGAAGATTGAGAAAAGAAAAATAAGGAACAGGGTTAAAGAAGACAGAAGATGGTGATTGATGTTACATTTAAATTTTTGAAGATTGTAGTTGGTAGGAAAGCAAGAAATCAGAAGGGAGTTCAACACATGAGAAATACCAGAAAATAGACTGTTAGAATAGAAGTGGCAATTACATCTGGCTAGTTCAACAATAAAACAATGAAACCTAGTTGCCAATCTAGTGGCACACTTAAATTCATGTAGTTGGAACACCAGCTTATCTGAGCAGTTGCCATGAAAATATTTATAGAACAAACAGAGGGAAGCCACATCATGTTGGTGAGAAAGTGACTGGAGACAAGATGCCTGGTCAGAATCAATTGTATTGGATTTTGTCAAGAGTCTTGAAATGCACAGTAGGAACACCAGACCAGATATTCTTCAAAGGTATGAATTTCACTTAACAGTTTACAAAAGAGAAAATGAAATGAGCAAACCAGGTTCAAATTATGTCTCTTGTTAATCTTTACTTTGCAATAATACTCTCCTTTGGGAAAGGCATGAATCCACTTCTCTCTGCTGCTGGTACTATGTATCTCAGTACAACTTGGAGAATATTTGGTCACCACTAAGTAACAACCATTTCCCAAAGAAATTCAATGAAAGACCCAGAATGGTATCCCAGTTATTTATTAAGTCAAAGGATAATTTTATTAGAAGACAATTTTATGTAGACTATATTTTGTTGGAACTGTGTCTTAGTCAGTTTAACAGCATATCAACATTTGTTTTTTTGTTTGTTGTTTTTTTTTTGTTTTGTTTTTTGCAATGATGTTCACCTTGTGTAAGGCCCGAGAGCCACTGAGGTAGAGGATTACAGATTTAGAGGCACAGTTTATGTGAATATGTGGGGAAGATAACAGTTAATCCTAGGCTTGAACAGGTTAAGATTATAGTGATTGGGGAAAACACCCACTTTGGAATCGGTTCCACAGAGCAGCAGTTTCTGGAAGAAAGTGTTTGAATGAAACTTACATACAAATAGAATATAAAGGAAATGAAAGGTGGTTTGCTACAATGTGCCTAGCATCATAGGTCTTAACCATGAAGGTTAGAACTGGTGGAACTAAAGAATGTAGTTTATCTGAACACTTTCCATGGAAATAGGGATAGAGCAGTGAGAGGCTTGAGACATTTCGTCTGTGGAGAAAGAGGTTGTAGGGCGGAAAATAATTTGTCATCCGTAAGAATGTGGAAACATTTTTGGACTGTCAAAGTGAAGACTGTGTAGCTCCTGCCCATACGTGGCAGCAATAATTTAATGTCAAATACAAGCCATATAGGACAAAAATTGCATTGAATTAAGATATAGGAAAACATCTGTCTTATTTATATGAGAGTCTAAATGGTAGACATAGTTCTGTGGACAAAAAAGGTAGACAAAGGTATGGTTTATGGTAATCATAATATTAGCTGTTTCCTAATACAGAAATGTTTAACATTCATTGACTGAATACCCAGTGTTACTTTTGATTTAACTTTTTTTTAATCAAATTTATCCCAAGGAAGGCAATAAAGACACAAGGGGTTACTGGGTATGGAAGAATTAGAAAATAGAAAACATTATGAAGGAGCAAAAACAATAGAAAAGTAATCAGGAAAAGAGTAGATAACAATTGACACTGCATTTAAATTTTTGAAGATCAAAGTTGACTGGAAATCATGAAGCCAGAAGAGAGTTCCACAAGCAAGAAGTGCAAGAAAAGGAAACTGTTAGTATAGAACTTATGGTTACATCAAGCCAATTCAACTGTGAATTGATGAGACCTTGTCACCAATCTATACCATTTTCAAGTTTTATTTGAGATTAATCAAAGTCATTTTGGGACAAACCAAGTTCATAATGGAATAGCCAAGTTCAGAATGGGACATAGCAAATTCAAAATGAAATAGCCAAGTTCAGAATGGGATGTAGCAAATTCAAAATGAAATAGCCAAGTTCAGAATGGGATGTAGCAAATTCAAAAAGGAAATATCCAAATTCAGAATTGGATGTAGCTAATTCAAAAAGGAAATAGCCAAGTTCAGAATGGGACATAGCAAATTCAAAATGAAATAGCCAAGTTCAGAATGGGATGTAGCAAATTCAAAAAGGAAATAGCCAAGTTCGGAATGGGACATAGAAAATTCAAAATGAAATAAGCAAGTTTGATTTGGAACAATCTATCTTTTTCTATAGTGATTGGAAATTTACTTTTTTAATAGTTAAATAGCAGTGATACATGGCCTACTATTATTACAATGTCATCGTGTAGAAAACATCTAATGAAGATCAAGTCTGAAATGAAAAGAAGTCAGATATTTGCAGCATTTAATTCAGATGGACAGTAGAAAGAGTTGGTGGATAAATTTGTGTCAAAGTTGGAGTTTCTGGCACTTTCATTGGTAAGACAATCAGGGAGAAGTAAAGAAGAAAGAAAGAGATGGATAGACTGCATATAGTGTTAAAAAAGACAGAATAAGAGAAAGTTATTCAAAATGAAATGATTTGGGGGGTCAAATGAAATTATTTGGGGGAGAAGACAACAGGGCAAATCTTGAAAGTCCTAAGAAAGTGAAAGATTTTAAGCGCTGTAAGTTGCATCCAAAAAATATACACCTTTCATGAATTTTCTTGATTTATTGATTGCTCTTAGAAGATAAAACATTTCAATAGTAAAGTTTAGTTGAACATTATTATTTTATCATGAAAATATATTTAAAGTCTTTTTTAGCAAAATAATTGCTAAGTCCCAAATTGAATTTGCCTAATCCATTTTGAACTTGCTAAGTCCCAAACCAAATTTGGTTATTCCATTTTGAATTTGACTATTTCATTATGAACTTGCTTAGTTCCAAAATGACTTTGAAATGGTATAGTACTGCACTTAACTTCATGTCTAGGTACCATGGCAAAGAGTTCATCTGAGCAATTACCATGAAAGTAGTTATAGAAAAGGCACAGGGAAGCTACATTACAGTAGTGAGAAAGTGCCAGATCGGAGCCAATAATATTGCTGATTGGTTTTTGTATTTTATCAAAAATCTCTGGTTTTATTTAGAGAGAGTTTATCCTATCAAAAGGCTTTGCAGCAATTAAAAAAAAAGGTAATAATCTCTCTAACTCTCTCTCTCTCTCTCTCTCTATATATATATATATATATATATATATATATATATATTGCATTCACCCCAAGCAAGGTAGTAAAGCCACTAAGACACAAGGGGTTACTGAGTGTAGAAGTATTAGAAAACAGAAACATTACTAAGGAACAAGAACAAAAGAAGAGTAATCAGGAAGACAGTAAATAGGAATTGACATTGCATTTAAATTTTTGAAGATGAAAGTTGACTGGAAAGCATGAAGTTGGAAAGGAGTTCTACAAGAGGGAAGTGCAAGATAAGAAACTGTTAGCAGAGAACTCATAGTTATGTTGAGCCAATAAAATCTTTCTCTTAAATATGATCATCAAAGTTAAGCAACATCAAAACTGGCCAGTACCTAGATGGGTAACCACTTTAAATACTAGGTGCTGTAAGCTTGAATGTGCAGGTGGTGCAATGGATAATGGCTCAAAATTGTTAATTGGAGAGCCATATCCAATACCCTTGGGAAAGGTATGAATCTACCACTTCTCTTCCCAGCTACGAGTTAATTAGTAAGATTTGTATCACTTATCACCCCCCTCAATTCTAAAAATATTATTTTCTGGCTTTAAATTATCTGCAAAGGGTTGATAAGCTGTAGAAAATGAATGAATCAATCATATTGATGGGGGTTTCCTTCCTAACCTTTTGTTTGAAGTAGTGTGGAATGACAACATCTTGGTTATGTCATTATTTTCTCTTCAAGTTACATGTGCTATCCATTTTAGTTTTTGCTGCTGCTGATAGTCCTCAAGTGATGTGATTTCTGTTATTTGGAGCACTTCTTTGTTCATGATTCTGCAGTACCAGTTCATGTTCATAAGATTCAAAGAAGGTGGTTTCTCACTAAGACCTACAAGGTTCAGTCACTCAAAGCTATTTTTAATCATTGATCTGAGAAAGCAGATGTATACAACTGGCAGTATAGACATTTCCAAGTTAGATTTCACCAGACATGGATCACTTTGTAGACCAATGTTATTCCCCTATCAGATCTCAACATTCAGGAGAGTTAGAGCTTGAAAGATGGTTTATAATGAAGGAGAAGTCTCTATATGTTGCTGTGAGGTCAACAAAACAAGTATACGATTTTCTGGACTTGCTTCATGATGTCAATGCTATAATTGCACTCCTTATCTGAATGAAAGCTAAACTGGATTGTGTGGAGTTGACTTTCATAAAATTTTGAGAGTCTAGTTAATAGTGTTCATTAGTATTTTCCCTATAATGCAGTGGTTCTCATCCAGGCTCCATAAAGACCATGGGGCTCCAAACAAAAAAATAGCAAATTGGGGATCCACAATAATATTTTAGTGGTCCACAGAGCAATTTCACTTCAGAGCAGTTGGTACTATTTCTATAATAATTTATGCCATATTAAAAATAGAAAAACAACTCTAAAACTAGTAGAAAAAAACAAATGATGTAAGTTAGCATCCCTTTTAATCTACTAGATGTTTGGATTGTAAAAACTTTTAAAATGGTTTATTATGAGGTATTTTACTAGTGTACATATATGTTCCGTAGAATTTAGTTATTAAATACAAGTTTATTTTCATTAAATCAGTTTTACTTTAAAATAAAGCATATGCATTTACTATTTCTATAATACAAGTCCTAAGCTTATCTATTAGTAAAAATAAAATAAGTTTTTTTTTTTTTCATCAAATAATTATGGGGGTCCATTAGAAAAAATTAAGATTAAAAGTGGTCTATGGGTAAAAAAAAGTGTTGAAAATCACTTCTGTATATGTGAGGGTCTTTAGGGCTGCCATTTTTGTTACCCTTGTGAATTAATGTATGATATGCCCCGACTTTTTGGGATATACTTCTGATTCCAGACTTCCTTTATGAAGTTAAGATGCTTGTTTTTTGAATTCAGGGAGAAGATATACACCTTTCAAAAGTTTGGTCTCGATGTCAAGTGATGTTTTATAATTCATTTTCTTTTTAAGCTTTCTTGATTTCCTCATCACTGAGTTCATGTAATGTTCAGATGGTGTAATTTTCATTTCCTCTGGAAATCTTTAAGTGCGATCAGGATTAATATGCGACTCAGGGAGACATAAATCCAGCTTATACAAGAGCTTAAAAGGTAGACATACATCTGGTTTATGTAAAGTCTAAAAGGTAGAAATATATGCAGTTTCCATGAAAGTCAAAAAGGGCCTGTTTACACTAAAAAAGAAATTAGATATTGATTGAGTTCACACCCTTGTCTACTTGTACCCATATAGCAGGTAGCTGTTTTGGGGAAGAAATCTTACTCCTCTGCCAGCTAGCATATTCTAAGACCTGCTGACAAGACAAAAGTGATTTGTGATAAAATTGTTATCCATGAAACTTGAGAAATCAATTTTTCTGAAAAATTGTTTTAATAGAAAGATTTTATAAACTTCAATCAAAAGCAGTTTTGACTGTTAAGTTAATGAATACCAAATGTTTCCTTGTAGGAAAATGGCTAATATTACCATTATCAGTAGTGGTGGTGGGGGTATTTATTTATTTACTTAGTTTTTTCTTTTTTTTCTTTTTGAGGAAATTTTCTAACCTCCCCTCTGATTATTAAGGCCATCTTGTTTATTAATTTCATACTTTAACAGGAAATGGTAATTATTGTAGTGGGTTCAAGTTTTTATACTCACAGGACATATTAAAAGAAAGAGGGGCGGAGGAAAACAGTGCATTGCCTACCTAACAAGTTTGTATAAATGGTTGGCAGAACAGGGTTTCAGAGAGGTAGCAAGAAAAGCAAAATTTACTGAAAGCTACAAAGGACAGGGAATTGTGGAGAGCCATGATTGCCAAAGTCCTGAAAAGACATGGCACATAGAAAAAGAAGACACTTTTAGGTACATCCAACAAAACGCTTTATTCAAACATAAAGATGCTGACTTCATATTATGCATACAATAAATTTATTGCCAAGTTTTTGTCAGGAAAATATTTAGTAATAGGAATACTCTTAGACGCCTAGTAGATGGGATGTTTATTTTTTTAAGGAAATTTTCCATCTTTCCCTCTGGATATTAACACCATCTCTTTATTAATTTCACCCCCACCCCACTCAGAGCTCAAACAGAAAACAATAATTATTATAGTGGATTTAAATTTTTACTTGCCTGCTTTTATGATACACACTCTTTTCTGATAGGTGACATGTTTCTATTCCATTGAATTGTTTAAAGAAGTATTTTGTTATTCTGTTTTATTCTTTCCAGAATTACCACATTCCATCATTCTGTTATTCTTTATTCTTTCTAGAACAATTACATTTCATCATTTTCTTATTCTCTTTTATTCTTTCCAAAATTACGAACATTCCATCATTCCGTTTTATTTTTTCTAGATTTATCACATTCCATTATTCTCTATTATTCTTTCTAGAATTATGAACATTCTATCATTCTGTTATTTTGGTTTATTCTTACCAGAATTACCACATTCCATTCTTTTATAAACTTAATGTTTCTTAAGATGACTGCTTTTTTTTTTTAAACATAATACTGGTGAAACAGAAAATGAATAACAATTAAGAGGACATTCCAAACATTTTTGACAATCTGTTGAAATAAGTTGTATAAAGAAGTTGTTTTTATTTTTTTAGTTTTGACAGCAACTTTAAGTCCCCAAGATTTCTTGCACATAAAATGATTGTTCACAAATGTACTTTTGATTTCTATGTGACGTTACATTTAATTTATTCAAGCTTTTTGAATATCAATTAAGTTGTGCCAGGGATTCTTTATGTGATACTATCTTGTTGGAAAGGACAAGAATTCCTGGGAGTGAGATTTAGTGTTACAGCTGTGCTTCTAAAAAATATTTCTTTACTTAAAAAATAAACAAGAATATAATTGTAAGTAGTTAGTTTTGTAAATAACTTGTAATTCTCCATCAATATAGCATCCTAATTGTTAAGTGCCTAATACAATGGAGGGACGTTTATTTATTTTTATGGAAATTTTCTGACTACCCTGGGTTTATTAAGACCTCCTGTTTATTAATTTTGTACTTTTCCTTAACAGGAAAGAATAATTATTAGGGCTGAATCATGTTTTTGCCTGTACACTTTATAACATAACACAGGCTAATATCTTATCAAAAAGTGAGATAAGTCCTGAGAACAAGGTTGGGTATTACAGTAGTGCTTCAGAAAAAAAAATTCTAAATTTTTGATCCTTCAAAAGATTTTATTTTTATGACCTCTTCTTTTTATTAAAACACATTTTTTAATGGATATTTAAAAAGTTTCTGTCCTCCACGCAATTATTAAGTTATGCTTGGGCTTATTTGAAGCCTACTATCTTATTAATACACCTTCGCATATTGCATATTGAGAAAAATCCCCCCCTCCTAATTATTAAGATGCCCTCACATCATATTAGGCAAGTAAGTGTTTTAAATTATAGCTGTAAAAGTTTTACAGTAAAACTTATGCAAGGGGAAACAACTCATTCTTCTGGCGAAACAAAACTGAACAATAAACAATAAAATTCTTTTTTCTTCTATGAGCCGTGTCCCTTCAGGACGTGGGCGATCAGGTTTGTGACTATAAAATATACAATAAGCTTCAAAATATTTCTTAATTTAATTTCAAATTTTATCAAACAAAATCACCTGGCCTATTTATAGACTTTTTGGTATGTTACAATAACATTCTATTTGTTGTTTCCACTATAACTATTGTGTTTAAGAATTCAATATTATATAACATGATATATAAATAATATATATGTCATATCTCAATAAGATGTTATTTGCAGTTTTCTTATGTTCACTTACAATATTTACACTCAGACTATTGTCCCCACCTTTGTTGTTATGATCATAGTGTTTCAGCTGTTGTGCCCTCTAGGCTTATTCAAGGACAATGGCCTAGTGGATAAAAACATTGGTTTGTGAGTTCAATCCCTAGGCTGGTACTAAATAAAAAAAATAAAAACAAGACAAGATATCCCTAGACATGGACAGAAGAATGAGAACAACCTATCCCCTAGAATTCAGTGGTTCTCAAATTTGTTGGCCCAATGCACCCTTTTCACCCATAATTCAGAATGTCATCCCACCCCTTTCTAAAATTGTTCAACTTAAATGTGCATTCTAAATAACATGCATATATTATTGAAAATCTTCATTCTTTTTTCCATATTAGTACATATGCATTTACATGGATTATTTTTATAGAGGAGTTTTACAAATTTAATAGCAATAGAAAATTAAACTTGAATACATTTACAGTAATTTGTTTTAATTCATAACTAATTATTAAATAAGTAAACTGACATGTATTTTGGCAAACAAAAACTTCAATAGAAAACTCAGTGCATTTAAATTGATTTTATTCTGAAGATTTCAGTCAATGAGAAAATTGTGAAAAGCTAAAAGATTCCCCTGCCATACCAAAACCCTGAAATTCTCACCTGGTTGGGAAACCCTGCCCTAGACTGAAAAGGCTCAGTTTGAAATTACTTGAAGGTTACCATAAACAGCTGAAACATTGTGATAACAACAACAAAAATGAGAACAATAGATCAAGTGTATATAATGTAAATAATGATAACTGCTCATCCCTGATTTCAGAAAAAAATCATTATTTTTATTGTGTTAAAAAAACTTAATAAATGAAAAATAGATAATAATAATAATATTTATAATAACAATTATAATAAGTGATAATGAAATGTAAGTTTTTTTTTTTTTGTTTTCTTTTAATCTTTTCACCCCAAGTAAGGCAATAAAAACACTAGGATGCAAAGGGTTACTGAGTTTTAGAGAATATGAAAAAAATTACTATTAAGGAGAGAGAACAATAAAAGAACAAGAATTAAGAAAACTGAAGATAATGATTGACATTGCATTTATATTTTTGAAGATCAAAGTTGACTAGGAAGCAAGAAGCTGGAAGAGAGTTCCACAAGCAAGAAGTGTGAGAGAAGAAACTGTTAGCATAGAACTTACAGTTGCATCTCGCCATTTCAACTGTAAAATGATGAGACCTTGTCACCAATTTAGTACTGTGCTTAAATTCATAAAGTCTAAGTACCATAAAAAAGTTCATCAGAACAATTGTGATAATGAAATTTAAAAGTGATAATATGAAAAAGTGATCATGTAAAAAAAGATCTTTTATAATTCAACATTTTCCACTATTGTTACAAGAAACTGTATTACACACACCTGAATATTTTTTTTTAAATTCTTTTCTCCAAGTATTTTCTTCACAAATATAACCAGACATACAGTCATTTAGATTTTCTCTCATTATTTCATAATATAATAAAATTTTAGGTTAAATTAGACTAACTCCTTTAACACTCACTATCTCATTTGGGGGTGGGGTAGTGGGTAGAATTAATGGTATTAATTATAGCAGTATTGATTATCGGTAGAAACCTATAATTAATACTAGATTTTTATTTTATAATTAATACTGGATGTTATAGTGGGCATTAATGGGTTAAGATGGGAAATTAATGGGTTAAGATAATTTAAGCAGAATAAAAATAAAGATAACATCAGAGATGAGGATGTTAGTTCAAATATATGTAAACTCCTTATACCACAAATACAGACAGAAATTAGATTAATATGTTATTTATATTATTTGCATTTGAATGAACGTCCTCATCTTCATTGTTATTATCACAATGTTTTGGCCTTTGTGTCTGCCGGCTTTTTTCAGGTGTCTGTTAATGCAAGTCACCTTCAGGGGAATTTATCAGGATGGGCAGACACCTGCTGAAGGTTGAAGGGAACATTGGCTAAAATGTTATAATAACAACATCAAAGATGAGGACATTAGTCTGAATGTAAATTATGATCACCCCTCTTTCCAGGAACTCATACAGAAATTAAAAATAAAACATTAAAAATATTAATATTTGTTACTAAAATGTTTTGGAACAATAGCCAATGAGGAAGTGGAAAATTAACTTAATATCTTCTAGTATATTTAATAATAAGTAAAAAATATTGTTTGTCGTACTTATCTATTTCTATGAATATATATCTTATTTCACTATTTTAACAATCATAATTGTCAGAGTTAAGATATTAATAATATACAACATACTTAATACTTTTAAAAAGAGGAACGTTTTATTCTCACAAAAATAGCCTACTCGTGCATCTGGAAGTGAAATATATTTTATCAATCATAAATTTGGCGTGTTAAATTATGACAGGAGATTTATTTAATTTTATCAATTAAAATTTTTATTTCTCAATTAAATTTGACGATCAATTTTACTCTGATTATTTCCCTTGAAAAATAGATTATTTTTACTTCAGCAGTTATATCCCTTGAACCAGTGAGACACGACGTTATCAATTTGATGTAAGCATTTTTAATTTATAAAATTACCGTTTATTTTACTTGTTGCAAATATATTTTTACAAAGAAATTTAAGCAACTGCTACCAATATTTTACGAACTGAAAAACATATTTGATGTTACTGTTATGGAAAAATACAATGTCAAATATTTCATTTCACTGAAGTATAAAAAAAAATAACTTGGTTAAATGGATAAATTAAGTCACTAAATACAGAAACAAAGAAATATTTACAAAGAACAAATATTTGCTGATTAATCTGTATAAAAATAATGACTTGATAATACTTTTAATAGATGGATTACTAATTAGCTATGTAATTACATTAATGGATGAAAATAATATTTAGATGTTTTAATAGAGAAAGCTTTATATTTTTACATGTGAATATATATATATATATATATATATATTCACATGAGCCAACAGAAGATATACCAACAGAAAAATTGTTAAGTTTTCCACATAAATAGAATTTTGTTAAATAATACATTTACATAGGCAAATCAGCTCTTACATTTTTAGGATAATGAGATTTATATTTACACACACACACATATATATATATATATATATATATATATAGCTTCCATTTTTGAAACATGGTTAGAACTGTGTAACGAAAAAAAAAACATATTTCAAAATAAATTAATTTATAATATTAATGCTCTGTAAATTTACATTGAGCACTATTTTGTAAAAATAAAAATATCTATAAGAACACCGGATTATATATCTTACTGTTCTTTCTTTTTATTTATATATACATATGTGTGAAATATTGTTTAAAGATATGTTATATTTATAGGGTAAAAGTGCTCAATATTCCAGAGACAGCATATGTAAATATAAGCAGTATGGTCATAGAGTTCAACATTAAATGGCGTTAGTCTGTTTCATGCTTCAACACCATCTTCAGGCCATTAACAAATCTGCTTAAGATAGTTTGTAGATTGGGCTCAGGCATGAAAGAAACTTGCTTTCTAGCGTTAGACCACACTGCTTTTATATATATGTATATGTATATATATATATATATATATATATATGTATGTATATATATATATATATATATATATATATATATATACATATATGATAAAAATCAAATTCATCACTTAGCTGATTGATGCTAAATTCAGTACCTCAAATCCAGAGTTTCATAGACAAACTTTTTTGTAATTATTCAGTCCTCTCTTCAGAAGCTTTCACCAATTGACTGATGTTTTACTTATTCTTCATTATCTTTATACTAAGTTTGATATAATTCATTTGTGCACTAGTTGGGAGCTTTTACTCTTGGTGTTAGGTTGATATTTTTTTTCTCTTTATGTATGTGTGTGTGTTTGTGTATACATGTGTTTATGTGTCAAAAGTCACATTTATTTCTCCTTTTCATCATTCTATTGTCCCCTTACACTCTCTCCCTATTTTCCTTCTTTTTTCTCTTTTAGTCTTGAATATTGTTGAAACTTGACTAATGCATGGAATAATAATACAACACGAAATGTACTTAGAACAAAATGTATTGAAACAAGAAAGTGTACACAATATTTACATATAGTCTTTTGGTATATTCTTGGGAAGACCGTTCCTGGAGAATGGGTTGACTTAGTCGCAGTCGGGCAGAGTCTCTGGATTGGATCTCTTCTTCCTCACCCTCGTCTTCCCGGTACCAACCATATTTATATGGTCGGTACTCACTATGTAAATTAGGTGGATCCTACCACAACAAATATATATATAATTTGTTTTTTAATTGCATTCATCCCAAGCAAGGCAGTAAAGCCACTAAGACACAAGAAGTTACTTGGTGTGGAAGAATTACAAAAAAGAAACATTACTAAGCAGCAAGAACAATAGAAGAGTAATCCGGAAGACAGGAGATAATGATTGACATTTCATTTAAATTGTTAAAGATCAAAGGGAGTTCTACAAGTGAGAAGTGCGAGAAAAGTAACTGTTAGCATAGAATTTATGGTTACATCAAGCCAATCCGTATAACGGAACAAATTGGGAACAAATATACACAGGAATAGTCATATTTTGATGGTATATATAAAAGTTTGCCTGGGTTATCTTTTTTTGCATGCAGTTCAAGACCTATGTCAGAATTTCAGTCCTTTAATTCAAATATCTTCATATATTATTGTGTCCTTCTTAGGCAGGTTCATGAAGGTTGTTGATAATGGCAAGTCCCCTGAAGCTCATACAGGTGTCACTCAAGGTCCTCTCCTTAGTCTTACCTCCTTTCATCTTCATATTAACGATCTGCTTAAGAGCATTCTCAGATTATTAGTAAATATCTATACAGATGATAATTTAGGGGTGCACCCACAAAAGTCAAGATATCCAGAACCTTGTAACTGATCTCTGCTCTGACCTAGCTCTCACAACTCTTATAACATTCAATACCTCCTAAACAAAGCTAGTAACATTTCATCACCACTTAGCAGTGTTTTGAGTTTTCTCCTATCATAATGAACAGTTGTACTCTCAATGAAGGTCCATGTCTCTTGAGGATAAAGCTCACTCCAGACCTCAAGTGGAACTCTCATATATGATCCAATGTTAAGGATGCAGACAAAATGGTTAGTTCCTTGGATCACTCCAGAAATTACCTGATCCTTCCTGCCAGGCTCTATCTTTACAAGTGTTAGATCAGACCAAAAGTGGAATATTGCTGTCATATCTGGGCTAAAGCTGCCCAGTCCTCACTTGCCTGTCTTGATAGAGTTCAAAAGTGTTTATGTAGCCTTATAATGAATTATTATTTTCCCCTTTACAATCCCTTTCCCACAGAGAAAATGTTGCTAACCCCTCACTACTCCATCCCTCCATAGTGTTAGATGTTACAAGCTACATTTCTTAGTTCTATCAGTCCAGATCGTTAGAGCTAGGAGCCATCATGCCATGTATATAGGGTCAACTCATCCTCATTCCTTTCATATTGGTAAGGAGGAGGTTCCATTCAGAAGCTTGTTCTCAAAAACTGTTACTTTTTGGAACAAACTCCTAAATGGTTGCTTCCCTAATCACTGTTTATAACCTCTTCACATCTAGGGTCAACTTATATCTATCATACATGCACTTCTTACTTTTTCCTTTTACACTCTTACAAACTCATTCAGCAACCCTCTACTTTGTGTGGCTCTTTGGCCTTGAGTTGGGTGAGCAATAGTATACAAATGTACACACACATACACACACAATCTTAACATTGCTATCTATCCTACTTATGCTCATTATCTTCACTTCTTACTATCATTCCTATTACACACCTTATTTGGTAACCTACATTGAGTGGCTCTCAGGCCCTGTATTGGGGGAATTCTATTATAAACACACACACATGATATGACAAGAATGTATCTGACCATTCTGAATATATCAAGAACCAGTTGTGCAGCCTTGATGTGACTTGGCAACCGATCAGAGGGCACCTTACTGCACATGGGCAAACCCTCTTTCATGGTGTTACTCGGTCAGCAGTGAAATGCCATTGAGTCACCTTATGTACCATGTGACCATATTTGCAATGACCAAGCAAGTAGACTATTCATGTATAATTCAGGGAATTCAATTAGCTGGTTAATTTTCAGACAAACCTCATTTGGTGGTGGGGGAGGGGTCTTCTGTATCGGTTGTGGATTGTTAGTGAGGCTAATACATAAGAAGTTTTAGCAGTTAACTAAAGCACTAGTCTTGTTGACTTGCCTTTACTCCTTTCCTGCAGTCTGAATCTGTAAAAAAGGTCACCTCTCATAGATCCTGTGCTTACATGTTAACCTGTTGCCACTGTTGTTTCAATTTTTTTCTGTTAGTAAGAACTAGTATAAACCAACTGTATACTTGTTGTGTAGGAAACCTACAACCCCTCTTGAAGATGAACTTGTCTACAAACAAAGACGTTAAATAGTGGCATGTCAAAAGACAGACGGAGTCGTAGAAGTTCTTGGCTGAGCTAGTTATAGACTACTCAGGCAATTTTTGTACCTACTTACCAACCGAATAAACCCCTTTTTATTGTTATGTGTTATTTGGCGTTTGTCTTTACTAACCCCAAATTAACATCATAACAATACTCAACAGAGGAATAAAACCCACTTACAAATGGGGTCTCTTTCTAGGTGAATGCTTATAGGTTTAAATATAAACCTAACCAGTTTTAACCTATTGACTTGAATATAAATTCAACCAGTGTTTACCCATTAGCTCAAGTATAAACCCAACCAGTGCTTACTATAAACTTGAACAGTGTTTACCTATAAATCCATGTACACTAAAAAAAAAATCTAAAAACAAAAAAAAATGAAAAATTCTGAGATTAAATAATCCAACAAGAGATGATATATAATAAAATACACTAATGGGGATTGATTGAATCCAAAGAAGATGGGCGTTCTTTTTCAAGGAAATTATAATCCTTAATCATTGTCACATTATCAGTTGATTATTTTTATAGCATATCTTTGACAATTGAATCCAGAAATTCAGTGTCAGTAATGAAATCACCCTCCTGCACTTTTAGTATAGTATCAAGGCAACATTCAACATGGCATCAATATATAATCCAGGGATTACAGCTTCTATCTCATAACAACTGTGAATGTCAGGTTTAGAGGCAGAGAAGCAGGTAAGTTAGCCTCAATATTAGATTTTGATGCATTAAATACAAGAGTTATGGGCAAGAAAACCTTCATTAACTTTGATGAAGGCCAAATTTTTATGACCAAAAGACTAGTCCAGAAAATTTTGGAAATGGCATGGCTTATTTAGGTTCTCACATTCAATTGTGATGTTTAGTAACTGAAGAAAGAAAAAAAAATTACCAACTGCAACAAAACATTGAGTGGCTAAGACTTATTGATACAAATGACTTTCTTGCCAAGTACAAACTAACAAAAGGGATACTGTAGCACAAATTGCAGCTTGTTTGAATCTAGGTAAAAAAATCACAAAGTTTAGCCTCACAAAGTGTAAGTTTTCATTGTATAGACTAATAAAAGCATGGGACTAAAATTCATATACATGACATTGTTTCACTCCGGATTTTGTCAATATATTGTCACCAATGTGAGTTTAACTTTGGAGCCTTCTCTAAATAAGATTTCACTAGTATGTAAGAGGCTTTTGGTCTCTTGGTGGATATTTATATATTTACCTCTCAATACATTTTTTCTATGCACGCATAGTCCTGGGTAGAAGGATAAACTACATTCGGCAGCAAGGCCTCTGATCAGGAGATTGGAGGTTTTGAAGGGCATGGGACCACCTCTTAATTGTTATTGTTCCCTGGTCCACTCTGACTCAGGGTGGTAGCACCTGTTAGGGTCTAAGCTATGGGCAAATAAAACACAATAAAAGTATAAAAATACATTTTTATAGTAAACATGCCAGCAATACATTTTTATATAAATAGAAAATTGACCAACAGTATATATTTATATTAAAATGACCAACAGTGCATTTTATCTGTAGTTAAAGGCATACAACTGTGTTCAAAATGTATTTAGTTGAAGCAATAAAATTGCATTCAAAATATTTAGATTTCAGCATTAAATAACCCATATTGGTTGATATGCAGCTAAACAAAATCAACCTCACAACCATCATGAAAGAACTCTTTCATGACATTAATCCATATAATATCCTACAATTTTTTAAAGAAATCAAACTGTATTCCAAAATATAACTCCAACAAAACTACAACATAAAAAACACTTATCACCGCCTCTAGTAATTATGTCCACACTAACATGTATATGCACAAAAGCTGAGTATCATTTACCATGTATTCAATTGTGAAAGCAGAATAACATATATTTTTATTACTTCAAAGCTTCCAAGAAAATTAAAATTTGGCATTAAATAACTTATAAGGAATTGATATGCCGTTAAACAAACAAATCAATCAATCACTCCATGCATGTATATCCTAAATGCAGCTGAGTCAATCATATGTTCACAGATTACTGACATCTGGTGAAGTGTTGATCAGCATCTTTCAGGTCAACCTTCTGATTTACCAGATGTTAATTTCAAATGTCAAATTTGAAAATGTGCTGGCATCATTGATTGCTGCATATTTTTAATAAGTTTAATAACACTGTAAAAAGTCAGGGAACAACTTTACACTGTATTAATATGATAAACAGGACTCTCCCCCTTCTATAAGGATAAATAAAATCAATAATTTTTTTATTCTGATAAAATTTCTTGAAAACACAATAAAAGGTACCAGGGATGAAAGCTCCTTAGAACAACTGTGACACAATAAAATTGTCTTTTGGTCATAAGAATTTGGCTTTTATGAAAGATACAGGAATCCTTCTTCTTTCCCATAAATCTGGTCTTTAATAAATCAAAATTCAATAGTAGAGGAACCTCTCTCTCTCTCTCTCAGTCGCTATGTCTTCAGGATGTGGAACCATACTTGATCAATTGCAGGTTGGTGAGGCTATTTAACCCATAGTTGGTGGTTTTCAATTCAGAATTGACCTTCTTCTAGACAGGTTGTCACCCAAGGCTATATAGGACCCAGTCTGTCTTGCTATTTACCCATGACTGAGTGAGGGGGAAGAGATAAATTCATACCCTTTCAAAAGGGTATTTGTACATAAATGAATGTAACAACAAATTCAAATTTGGCTCTCTGATTCCTCAATTCAGGCTGCTATCCATTACTCTACCATACCAACCCCCATTACTCTACCACCCCCCATTACTCTACCATACCACCCCCTATTACTCCACCATACCACCACCTCATTACTCTACCACACCCCCCATTACTCTACCATACCACCCCCATTACTCCACCATACCACCACCTCATTACTCTACCATACCACCTCCCATTACTCTACCATACCACCCCCTATTACTCTACCATACCACCCCCCATTACTCTACCATACCTCCTTGAGGAAGATCCAATAAATGCTAATCTACAAAAATTATATCCAAAAATAAAATTCTTCCTATTTTTCATGATGGGACCAATCTATCCAAGTAGTGCCCAAGAGATAGATTCACTATGACTATTAGCTTAATGGATATAGAATCAGGATATTGTATCTACAAAGTTATGCTCATTTTCCATTTCTTTGCAGCTGTAATTTCCAAGAAAACCAAGAGGCTGAGACATTGGATAATCTGCAACTACTTTGTTTGTGATGTCAATGAACACTCGTTGACACTTTTGTAATGCTCGTTGTAGTAGAGACTTTGTAATCACAGATACAACTATAGTAATGCTGTTAAACTGATGTCAGATGCCTTTGAATAACACTCGCACTAATAGCACTTGCTCGATAAGTAACCACCAAATAATGATCTGAATAGTAATCCATATAGTGATCAGTATAGAGAAATAGTACAGAGAATAGCAACCTGTATAGTAATAAAGGACAGAATAGAAAGACAGATCAATTAGAAACCATGCTAATTCCCATATATACATTTACTTTACTATTACATGATCTACTTATTCAAAATGGGATCGCCCGTGTTTGCCCTCTGGTGATCTATGTTTAAACTACAGTGTCAGCAGCGACACTTTATTCCTATATAACAACTTTTTAGCATGAATTCCACTCTACCCGTCTTCCTTTTCTCTGGGGCAAAAGTTGCTTTGGTTTTTCTGTATCTTTTCACATCTGCTTTATTATTGCTTGAAACCAGTGTTTCTCAACCATTTTACCCTTGTGCCACCCTTGAAATAGTTTTCATATCTCAGTGAACCCCTACATAAACAATAACATATACCATTATTAATACCTATCTCTTTAATATTTTTATCATAGTTCAATATATGAACACCATGCATGCAACCAGTACTTGAGTGAATCTGTTCACTAACCATTGAAGACAACTGGCAATTTCACACTGACACCATATAGACATCACAAAATATATTCCCTATGATTATCATAATCTTCTAAATAAATAAACAGCAAATTCTGTCTGTCCATGAGTCTGAAACTTCTCTAACTTGTCACACTTGTTCTACATTGACATAATATACCTTTTTGGAATCATGATGATCCCAGGATTGAAAATCTGACCTTCATCTGATGCTTGAACAACCAGCATTGGGATTTGTGTCTGGATAAGGAGGGAGTAGTTAAATATTTGAATTTTAAAATAACTGAAAAAAATTAGTGATTTTACAAGTTTTTAATTTACATTGAGTTTAAAGTAACACAAAAACTTTGTGAATTTAAAAATTTTTGCTCAAAATATCTCCAAAATTTTGAAAATTGAGGAAAATAATTTTATTTCTTCAAAATGACGAGGAATCTGAGTTAAATTGAGGTTTTGAAGTTCCATGGAGTGATTTGAAGAATTCAAAATTATTTCTTCATAATTATCATTGCTGTTTTCTAAGCTGGACCAGAGATCACTAGTTTTGTGTCTGAGGCCTAAAGAGCCCTCAGGAGTTAATTTAAAAAGCACACACAGAGTGCAGCTTTTAACCTAGCTTTAATAATATAATAAGTTAAACTTTTATTATAATAACCAAGGATTTTCCAATAATATGGTTTATGTGTATAAAAAAATTATTATTATAAAATTAAACAAAAATTACTCAAAAATGCATTAGCCTATTTATCAGTTTCTTTTGGAACACCTAGTGACCTCTTGTGAAATCCTAGGTTTTCAGCTTTTTTTTTATCGATTCATTTTCTATGGCTTATCAACCCTTTGCAGGTTATTTAAAGCCAGAAAATATTTTTAGATCATAAGAGTTTTTTTTTTTTTTTTTTTTTTGGAGATAATAATGGTGTAGTTACTAATTAAGCCATAGCTGGGGGAAAAAAGAAATGGATTCATAGTTTTCTCAAGGGAATTTGTGTGTAAGTGAATATAACGAACCCAACTGGAATTGGAACTCAGTTCTCCAATTAACAATTCTGAGCCATTATCCATTACACCACCAGCACATCCATGCTTACAGCATCTGATATTTCCAAGTGATCACCTATTTAGTTACTGACCAGGTTAGACATTGCTTAACTTTAAACTAATGTGCAAGTCTTAAAACACCTGGGGTTATGCATGTTGAGATAAATAGATTATTCTCGCATTTAAACTATAAAAATACACTTGTGCTATCATAGATTGTTTTTGTTGTTTTAAATATATGAATGTATTAACTACAAATTGTTGATGGGTACAAAGATTTTAGAGCCCCATTGTTTGGTCTCCATAAATGTTTAACAAAAATTGTTGAATGTCAATGGGTACAGTCTTTTACTGCATGAAGAAATTGACTGACATGTTGCTGCTTTAAAAATACACTTTCATGTCAGACTTCATATTGCCAGACTGCTACTCAACAGGTATCCATAACAAAGCAAAAAAAATTATTGGTAAAAAGTTTAAATTCTGTTGCCTACTAGTACATACACATATCTATAAACAGTCAATTGCTGGTATCTCCTGATGAGTGAATGGAGTGATTGCTGGAGGCTCCATCTACAAGATGCTGAAAATAACATCAATCAGCTAAGTGACACATTTTATACTTGTATTAATCATATATATAAAAATTATTTCAACCCAAGTAAGGTAATAAAGTCACTATGACAATACACACACACACACACATACATATATATATATATATAATGAAATGGACTAAATCCAACAATTATTCTAATATATTTTCTGTTTATATGTTATTTTTATATATACAAATATTTAAGTAAATTCTCTGTTTATAATAAACAATATTAACAACATTTACCAGCCTGAATGTCCAAGAAATTTCATAGAAATCATGGGAAATTTGAAGTTTAAAAACAATAATATGACCTTGCTAACCAGGCGCTTCCTCTGAAGCTAAATGGTATAGCATGTCAGGCTATATGACAGTTCAATTTATGATACACGTTAGATTACTATAAAATTTCTTGGACATTCATGCTGGCAAATGTTGTTAATACTGTTTATTATAAACAGAACATTTATTTAAATATTTAAGGTGTCAGTAGTGTGGTTGAGATGTGTGTTTAAGAACATATTGACAAAAAAATGTGCTTGTGCTGTTCTCAAGGTGCTGTAATATCTTCTAGTTAAATGTAGCATGCGCTGGAAAATGCATTGGTAGTGTAAATTGTCAGCGCTTGCTATCAAAATTTGTCTTTTTCCAATGAATAGGTTTTGTTGTAGTTGATCCTTGTCATTAGAAGGGCTTTATTTGAGAAAGGGCTCGTTTGTTTGCTATGTGTGGATAAAGTTGGCGCACAAAATTTAATAGAAGCAGATTTGTGGCAAAGTTGAGCTGATGTAGAATTTCTACCAAGTGTCAAATGCAGGTTTGAGAACTTTAGGAATATTTGTTATTATTGTCAGTTGCATATCATACTTGCAAATTGTTAGTGTTGTTCAAGTGGCATCATTGCAGAGTAAAAATAGAGGTCAGTGAATGACCTTTTGAAGTATGTCACACTTTATCTGATTAGCCCAGAATAAACAGTGTTGATTAAAGTTGAAATGGAGTTGTATTTTCATTTTGTTGGAAAAAATAATTTTTGTGATATCTGCTGGTTGAAATCAAGTTGAGCGTAATGGCGCCTGAGAGAAGAGAAGCAAAATGACAGTAGGGATGGGATGCATGTTATTTGCCTGCTGACTGCACCATCATAGGTAGTAATTGCAATGGTGATTAGGGTTTTTCTGGGGGTGCTACATGTTGCAAAAAAATATCTATTACTGAGTCGGAGAACATTATGTGTTGTGTAGATATGTCGTAGTATTTGAAATTTGTGACTTTTTCACTTTCATAGGGTCTAATCACAAATTTTTAGCTGTGTAAATGTTTTTGATAATAATTTATAATGTCCGCCGTGCATAGAACCATTGAAGAAAAGTTTGTCAATGTTTTCTTCAATGGTTCTCAGTTTGAAAAGGTGTATAAATGTATATCTGAATCTATATATATATATATATATATATATATATATATATATATATATATATATAGTCCTGTGTGTTTCTTGTTATCAGGAGAAAATAATTATCACATGGGGCATCACCATTCTGTTTCAGGCTGGTGTATACATTGAAAGATAAACACGTAAGCCTCCTGAAATGCCCACAACAAACATGGCATACTCGGGATGTGTGTCCACATAAAGAAACAAGAAGTGAGATATATATATATATATAGTCCTGTGTGTTTCTTGTTATCAGAAGAAAAATAATTATCACATGGGGCATCACCATTCTGTTTCAGGCTGGTGTATACATTGAAAGATAAACACGTAAGCCTCCTGAAATGCCCACAACAAACATGGCATACTTGGGATGTGTGTCCACATAAAGAAACAAGAAGTGAGATAGATATATATATATATATATATATATATACACACACACACACAACAAAGGGTTACAACTGACAAAGACAGTAATGTTTGTAACAAATGAATGTGGAAACTTTTTGATCCAAAATGAATGTGTGTGCATATGTATCTGTGTATGCATTGTTCATGCGTTTCTCAAAAAGAGAACATGTTCTTCTGCGAAAGACTTACATGTTGATGTACATGTGGAAAAAATCAAGTAAAAGAGAGCAAGAAAAGACATCACCAAGTATTCATAGACCGGAAAGCGTCACCTAGTAACGGTTTTGAAAATTAAGAGGAGGTAAACCGACAAACAAACGACATCAATTCATACTATATAAGCCATATTTAATTTTTAAAAAAAAACCTTTTTGGGATTAAATAAAAGAGTTGATATGCCATTAAATAAAACAGAACAATTAAACAATCACTTTTTGAAGCCCTTATTTCATCTTGTTTGTCTTTTTTGATTACATAACCTCAATTTACTTTTTTTATATTTTTTTGCAGCACGCTGACGTGTGCTGAAATCCTAACAATGTTTAGTATTGTTGAAGTTATCACTAACTTTTTTGGTTGAGATTTACAAACAAGTTTTGTTCAATTTCACAAACCAATTGATGAAATTTGAATAATTTGCTTAGAAAAATCAGTTCAGTTATGTGCTATGCATGACACACATGTAGGCGATCATGTATCTTTCGTTACATGACTGACGAGGCAAATTTTTCCCACAGTAGGTTGCCATTTCTTTCTGTAGTAGACCAGCTGCCATCTAAGGCTATAGAACCTGGTCCATTCTGCTATTTACCCATAGCTGGGAGGAGAAGAAGAGGATTCATACTTTTCCCAAGGGTATTAACACTTTTCCCAAGGGTATTAACACGTAAGTGAATGTAATAGATTTGGCTGGAATTTAAATTTGGCTCTCTGATTCCTCAATCTGCACCACTATCCATTACCCCACCGTGCCTCCCTATAGAAAAATACTTTGACAAAAACCCTACTTCACAGTTTTTGCACACCCTAGTAAAAAAAACTGTACGTTATACCCCCTATTATCTGTTTGCACTTCTCTCCAAAATTTGATTTCGATTGGTCAATGTATGGCTATTTTAGAGGGTATGACAGACAGACTGACAGAAGTCACAGAATTTTATATATAGATAATCATAAGTAATAAGTTGGACATTGATTTTGTGAAATAACAAAAACTACATCATTTCAACTAAACACTTTCAACAGCAAATGGGGTAGCACATATAACTAGGTGGTGGAGGGAGAAAAAATCATAATAATCTACACTATCAAAAAACAAATGTTTCGAATGAAACTCATTAACGAACGATAGAAAGAGTAATAACACTAACACTTACTGAAGCCTGATTTTCTGAAAAACTGACTTTAATAAAGAAAAAAAACATAAAAGTATAAATTTCAACTGATATGTGTTTGGTACATGAATGGTGAATGTTTCCTATATGGAAACAGTTAACCTCACCATTACCATTCTTAGCATCTACTGAAGGAGTTTCTGTCTATGTTTCTAAGATGAAGTATTGTAACTATTTACACTACTTACATTATTTGGATTTTTGTCCTCATCTTTGTTGTCATATTCACAATGTTTCAGCCATTGTCCACTCCGACCTTCTTCAGGTGATTGGAATTTTGAACCGATCCCTTTATTTCATCCATAGAGGTAGATTGTTCTAGTTCCACGTGCCATGCCTCTTCTGGATATTTTCCAAAATATCCAGAAGAGATATCCTGAAGAAGGCCAAAGTGTACAACAGCCAAAACATTGTGAATATAATAACAAAGATAAATACAAAAGTCTGAACAATGTAAATAGTTGTAAAACTGAATGGGTTATTAAATAGTTCTAGCCACAACTAAGAAGAGATGTTTAAAAAAAGGTCTGTTGTTATGTCATTTGGTCAAATTTTAAGAAATGAGTCAAACTGAGAACTTTTCAACACCCCTTTGCAGAGCCGGTGGAGGGATTTCTTGGGCCCCCACTGAATCTATGATACACAACCCACCAAATCTATGATATGAGGCCCTCAGTCTAGTACATCTCAATTGTCATAAGGTACTCTGGTAGTATCTATCTATAAAATTTCTGTGACTTCTGTCAGTCCGTCTATCACACCCTTTAAAATAGCCATATATTGACCGATTGAATATAAGTTTTGGGGAGAAGTGTAACAAGGTAAGGGAGGTACAAATGGTTTTACTCAAGTGTATAACTTAGTACAATAAATTTTTAGTTTCATTCATGTTTTGGAAAAAATTAAGTTTAATTTAACATACAAAATACTCCCACTAAATAAAAAAAAAAGTTTAATAATTAAAATAACAAATACTTAATAAAAATGCAATTTTTTTTTTTTTGCATATCTTTAAGTTTTTATATTTCATTGATTGGTTTCCAAAATTGAACGAAAGGTAGAGTTTGCAAATCTCAACAAAAAAAGTTAGTGATAACTTCAACAAAACTATACTGTGAGGATTTCAAATCAGTATGTTGCAACAAAAAAATCTAGTTCATATAAAATACAAGTTTTTTTTTTCTAATTACGTGCAATAAAGTTGAAGAATACAACTAAAAAAATTGAAAATAAATACAATGTATCTAAATAAAAATTAAATACATGATAGAATCAATAATGTTTTGTGGCAACTTTTAACATCAACTTGAGATTCTTCTTAAAAAGTGGAAGAATTTTAACACATTCAACGATAATATCGATAAAAAATAGCAAATTTTATAGTGTGTTTTCGAGGTGTAGCATGAGCAAAATAATTTCACAGATTTGACTTAAAAATGGACCCCCAGAATGACGTAAAAATCTACAAAAATTTTTCATCCTTTAATAGTTGTGCTTAGTTTAATTGGTAACATATATAAAAGTAGGGGTTCAGTGTTGTACACACCAGCCTTTTGTATAACTTGCTTGCTTCTTTCTTTCTTTGTATGTCCTTAACTTACGCCACGATAAAAGTAAAAGTTTCACTGTAAAACATGTATAAAATTAACAAAAGTTAACATCCAGTTTGGAGATAAGTATGCAAGTGATATATCCACTGTACTACCATTCTGTTGCTTGAGCAGCATGATAAAATTAACTTGCAAATACTAAGTTAGAAATTGCTCTATTAGTCATCTGAGAGACCTCCTTTCTGCTTTTTATCGGCATAGCTGATGCTAATCTCCAGGAGAGTGACTCGTTGCGTATTCACAGGCTAACATTCTTGGCTGACATAAAGTGGAAAGATTATATTGAATCCATTGCTAGAAAGTTGGTTCACTGTGTTGTGCTAGACAATTTTTCTCTCCAGAATCTATCTTACATATCTATAAGTCTACCATTCATCCATGCTTAGAATATTGCTGCCACATATGGTCCGATGTTCCTGTTATATATCTAGAGATTCTTAATAAAATCCAAAGAAGAATCATCAATATTATTGGTCCTGATCTGGCAGCTTGTCTGCAGTCACTTTCCTGTCGTCGTAAAGTTGTCACCTTGTGCCTTTTTTATAAATACTTTCATCATAACTGTTCAAATGAGCTATTTACTATGGTACCTAGACTTTATGAATTTAAGCAGAGTACTAGACTGGTGACAAGTTTTCATCAATTTACAGTTGAGTTGGCTCAATGTTCTAAGTTCTATGCTAAGAGTTTATTTTCTCACACTTCTCACTTGTAGAATTCCTTTCCAGCTCCTCGCTTTCCAGTCAACTTTAATCTTTAATATATTTCATGGAGTTTATCATTTACATCAATATGGGTATGTTCGTTAATAATAAATAGCAGTAACTAAAAAAAAAAAAAGGCAGACACAACACAAAAAGCAGTGCTCTTCAACATGATAAAAGTAAGAAAGTGGCTTGCTGCCACTTGATCTCCTTCAGTATCAAAAAGTTTATTGGTAAGGAAAATAAAACCTAATGCCTAGAAAACAGATTTTTTTTATAGTACATAAATAATTAAATAAGGAGAAGTTGCTTTTTGTTTGTTGTACTAGATTGGCTGTTAGGTCTCATTTTACTGTTGAAATCACTAAATGTAACCGTAAATTCTATGCTAATAGTTTCTTCTCTCTGACTTCTTGCTTGTGGAACTCTTTTTCAGCTTTCCTGTCAACTATGATCTTCAAAAATTTAAATGTTACGTCAATTGTCATCTGTCTTTTTGAATCCTGGTCTTTCATTGTCCTCTCTGTCTTCAGTAATGGTTTCTCAATTTCTTTCACTCTCCGTGACCCCCTAGCATCATAACTGCTTCATTCGCCTTGCCAGGTGAAATGATATTTTTTTAAGTGAATATAGCATTTGTGAATGAATTATTGACAGGTTTTTAAATTTTCTAAACACATTTTCAAGAAAAAAGAAAAAAAAAAGGCATGAAAAAAAGATTAATAAAGTTTGAGAGAGTCCTGCGTATGATGATAAACTACATCCAGCGGCAAGGCCTCTGATCGGGAGATTGGAGGTTTTGAGGAGCGTGGAACCACCTCTTAATTGCTGTTGTTCCCTGGTCCACCCTAACCTAGGGTCATAGCACTTGTTAAGGTCCCAACTATGAGTAAATAATGAACTTCCAAACAAAACAAAAACAAAATACTATGAACACTAACCACTATACCTATTTATAGTAAAATTACCAACAATACCTTTTTAAAGCAATATGACCAGCAATACATTTTACAGTAGAATTACCAACAATAAAATTTATAGCAAAATAACCACCAATTCATTTTCTGTAGTTGAAGGCATACAATTATGCTCAAAATATTTAGATTTCAGCATTAAATAACCCATAGATGTTGATATGATGCTAAACAAAATTAACCAACCAACATGAAAGAACTCTATATTATTTACATTATTCAGACTATTGTCCTCATCTTTGTCGCCATATTTATCACAACGTTTCAGCCATTGTACGCTCCGGCCTTCTTCAGGTGGTTGGAATTTCGAACTGAACCCTTTATTTCGCTCACTGGGGTAGACTGTTCTAGTTCGACATGCCATGTTTGATGGATGTCAGTTATCAGTTATCTCCTGCTAATTTCCCTCTGAAAGTTCTCCACTGCCTTAACCGGGTATTGAACTCACACTCTTTGGGTCCTGTCACTGGATCTAACCAACGCTTTTATCTACTGTGCCATGTGTCCTTGTGTTAACATATTTCTATTATTTCAAAGCTCCTAAGAAAATTCCAACCACCTGAAGAAGGCCCGAGCGTACAACGGTCGAAACGTTGTGATAAATATGGCGACAAAGATGAGGACAATAGTCTGAATAATGTAAATAATATACATAATACCTCATCCCAGAAATATAGACAAACTATGAAAGAACTCTTTCATGACATTAATCCATATAATATCCTACAATTTCTTAATGTATTTCAAAATATAACTTCAACAAAACTAAAATGTAAAACACACATATCACTGCCTCCAGTAATTATGTCCACACAAACTTGCACAAAAGCTCAGTATGATCTACCATGTATTCAATTGTGAAAAGAGAATAACATATTTCTATTATTTCAAAGCTCCTAAGAAAATTAAATTTCAGCATTAAATGAACCATAAGGAAGTGATATGCCATTAAACAAACAAATCAATAAAAAACAACAGAAAAACAAAATAAATTAAATCAGTTATTCAAAGCGGTTATTAATTTAAAATACCTCTTGCCATTTTTTGGCAACTGAAAGAAGCCACCTATTTGTGCATAACGGAAAAATAATTAAATAATGGGAGATAACTTTTAAATGCTAATTATAGAGTAGTATTTCTTATTTATTTACACATGCATGAAAAAGTAAGGAAACCAGATATACAAAATCTACCTCTTTTGCACATAATGCTCAGGAGATAATCTTCGAGGGAGCAAATAATCTTTTTTAC
The DNA here is from genome assembly GCA_903632075.3 of Acanthosepion pharaonis. Classification (NCBI taxonomy): domain Eukaryota; kingdom Metazoa; phylum Mollusca; class Cephalopoda; order Sepiida; family Sepiidae; genus Acanthosepion; species Acanthosepion pharaonis. Next base: position 82,529 of record CAHIKZ030005292.1, on the reverse strand, counting down.
TGTGTTAAGTTTCTCTTGAAGAGTGGCTCAAAGGATCTATTTATTTTTTTTTATTTAACTTCAGTTCAAGGTCATAAGATATGCAGATGACACAGTCTTGATAGCAGACACAGAAAGCAAAATACATGAACTCCTCCAGAAAGTAGTGAAGGAAAACGAGAAGAAAGGACTAATCAATTGCAAGAAAACAGAATGCATAGTTATAAGCAAAAGGAAGAGCCCAACATGCAAATTAAAAGCTGGAGATATCAAAGTCAAACAAGTTAAAAAAAAAAAAGTTAAATATCTGGGAAGTGTTTTAACAGAGGACGGAAAGTGCAACACTGAAATCCAAAAGTGCATTGAGATAACAAAAGATACTTTCCAAAGCAATGTATTAAGAAACAAAAAAAAATTTGTTAAAAAACAAAAATATAGTACTGAACTGTTACATAAAATCATTTCTCCTATATGGCAGTGAATGCTGGACAATCCCCTCACAGATGAAGAAAAGACTTGAAGCAACAGAAACGCAGTTCTACAGAAGGATGCTGAGAATACCATGGAATGAACATGTGAGCAACAAGAAAGTTTAAAGAAAATGGCAGCAAAAAGGGCACTTATGCTTGACATCAGGAAGTGACAGTGGAAATTTCTAGGACATACAAGGAGGAAAGAGGGTTTGGGAAATGTTATACTCACGGGGCAGACTGAAGGCAAGTGGGACAGAGAAAAACAACACATAACCTACCTAGCGAGCTTGAGTAAATGGGTTTGGAGTGACAACAAAGACAAAATTTATTAATAGCTACAAAGGATAAGAAATTTTGGAGAGCCATGATCCCAAATGTCCTGAAGAAACACAGCACATTGAAGAAAATGATGTCGATCATCAGGCCTGTCGGCAAGGGCCTCTCTCAATAAATTATTTGCACTTCACCAATGAAAATGTTATGAACTACTATTTAAGGCCCTTTCATTTAAATGTGTCCCTCTTTCTATTTAAAATGCTCTGGCCACTGTCCTGCTTATCATACATCTGAAATGTTTTAGTTGAAATTAGTACAGATATATTTTCCATTAATTTGTTGTACTTTGTTAAGTTTGGCACTAGAATAACTAAATGGACCACTTAATAAATATCAAACTCACAATACTTTCAAATAGCTTTACCTGATAACCACTCCTTCAAGGTCAATATACAAATACCAGCTGACAATAAATATAGAATATATTGTCCTTAAAGATCTACTTTAAATATTAGAACCAAACTTATTTGTAAGTAATTTCTTTTTATGTATAAGCTTTATGGTCACATCTGAACTCCATTTAGGGTAAAAAATATTCATTCAGGTCCAGGGCATCACTCCACCCCCAGGCAGTACCTCTGCTGTTGTACTGGCTTACAGTCATATTATATTGAAACACCAGTTCTCATCCAATCACTGAAGTTAAGCAACGTTGGACCTTGTCAGTACCTACATGGGTGATCACTGGAGAATACCAGTTGCTGTAAGCTTGGATGTACAGTTGGTGTAATGTATAAAGACTTGGAATGAGAATCTGATTAATAATATTTTTTTTAAGTTCAAGTGACTTATCTGGTTATGTGACTTACAAGATGTTATATACTGTACCTATGAACACTAATGGATATGTCTCAATCCTCATAAATACATTGGACACTATTGTAAGTGGGGGGGTAATATGCTGTCTAAGTAGTTCACCACTAGAAGTGGTTTACCTACTTCACACCGCTGGCGAGTATTGTATTTTGTTGATGTTATAAAGATTACCATTTCATTTCCAGCCTCCGTTTTGGTTATTCCTCATTCCGTAACCCTTTCTAGGTTACAACACAAGATTCATGCCAAAATGCTCATTAGGGCCAGGACTGGAGGTAACATCCCCTTGGGAATTTGTTCCACAAACTGGAGAAGATATGAGTGGGACTAACTCCTTATCAAAGGAATGCGAAAGAAATAGGTGCGATTTGCCAACATGGCATGGCAGATCCAAATTGTGAATGTATGAGCTGGTGGGACTAAAGGATGTAACTCGTCCAAACATCTGCCATCGTAATCATGATAGAGTAGCGAGAGGCTAGCAACATTTTGTCTGTAGGAAAAGGCTTACAGTGTAGAGAATAATTCATCACTTACAAGACCGTGTAATCGCTTTTGTACTCTGTCAAGGCTGGAGAATGAGGACTGTGTAGCAGTCAGAAATCTTTTGTCTGATCTGACTCTTGTAAAGATAGACCATGGCAGCTGGAGTTAGGTATTTTCTGGAATGATACAAAGAACTAATCATTCTTTCAGCATCTTTTGTGTTGGCATGAATATATGTGTTCCACTTGAAGTCAGTGTTCATGGCAAAGAGCCACTTTGATGGTTGTTATATACTGGATCTATGAACACTAATGGATATGTCCTAATCCTCATAAATATGTTGGACACTATTTTAAGTGGGGGTAATATGCTGTCTTAAGTAGTCCACCACTAGCAGTGGTTTACCTACTTCACGCTGCTGGCAAGTATTGTATTTTGTTGATGTTATAAAGACTACCATTTCATTTCCAAACTCCATTTTGGTTATTCCTCATTCCATAACCCTTTCTAGGTTACAACAAGGGTATAACAACCCATTGAGATTGGTGCAGGTTTAGGGCCTGTACGATGGTGTTTAAATGTTACTAGATTTGTTTTATTGAATTGTACCAGCCATTTTCCCCTATTGAGCTGTGAGAGTTAGATCGGGGGATAGATCAGCTGCCAGATACTGAACATCAAGATATTTGGAGGTGAACCAATACATCGTAGTATCATCTCTCTCTCTCTCTCTCTATATATATATATATATATATATATATATATATATTTACTAAGGAAATGAGAGTGTTCTTGGGAAGATTATTAATATAAAGCAGAAAGAGGGTAGGACTGAGGAGAGAGACTTGGGGGACACCAACATTGATTTCATGGACTGGCAATCAATGACAAACTTTATAGACCTACCTGACAGGAAAGACTTGATAACTAAGGGAACGTTCCTAGACATTCCATAGCTGGCCAGTTTCTGTAACAATCCCTTTTGACACACCTTGTCAAAGGTCATCGAAATATCTTGGGCGATCACTCTTGACATGTTTATTATCATCAAGTACTTCACTGATTCTACACATGATGACAGTTATAAATATTGAACCTAGAAAAGAGAAAATCATATTATTTGTTGCTCAGAAGTTTGTTTTTGTTGAGATGTTCAACAACTTTCAAAAAGTTTGCTAATGGCATTAAGGAGGCTTATGGGGCAATATTATGGCATGAACGAGAGCTCACAAGGCACACTCTATACATCTTCCATGAGTTTGGGAAACATTTCTTCTTAAGGAAACTGTTAGCTTCACTCAAATTGGAAATGGCTCTGGGCCAATGTTCTTTAGAACAACTACGAGGATTTTGTCCATAGAGTCAAAGTAGCCTTTGTCTTTACTGTGCATGAATATATTTGATTATCTTAGAAATATCCACAAGATGGAATACACCCCGATCTTATTTGATAACCTTGTTTCTTTCAAAGGCAAGAATATGTTATTGAACGTTATAACTTTGTGTGTATGTGCAACAGACTTATATACTTATATTAAATATAGCATGGATATATGCCATATAAACAATGTCTGATCAAAAAGTATCAGGGCTGGTGCTATAAAAAAGTAAACTACAGCACATATCAATTCGACATTTAATCTCCTTCAAATTAGTCTCCTTCTGAAGCCACACACATTATCAAAGACTATTTTCATTGATGGAAGCATTTCTGCAACCTCTTATTTGGGATAGCAAGTGACTCCCTCATTACATTCTCTTGGATTTCCTCAACATCTTGAAATCTTGTTCCTTTCAAGTGGGATTTGATTTTTGAAGAGGAAAACATCACAATGGGTGAGATCCGGAGAATATGGTGGTTGTCAGACCTAGGGAATGTTTGCCTTAGCCAAAAACTGCTGTACAAGCCATGGTCAAAATGGAACCTCTGTGGTGTGGTAAGACAACAACACTCTACACACTTTCCTTCCAAGTACATTGGATGTGAGCAAGAATGTTATAACTTGTGTGTATATGTGACAGAATTCAAAGTCAATCTTTCCCATGCAGCTTCACTCTGTGTATTTTAACTCCATTACCATAGCAACAGCTTCGATACTTTTGATCAGACCTCATACATACCATATTTTACAGCATATAATGTCATTTTTCCTTTTCTTTTCTATACATGAGCCTCAAAATCACAGTGAAGGCCAAGACTATAGTCAAACTTGTGGTTTCTGAATAATACTGCACAGTCAACAGGGTTAGAGAAAGGTTCTAGAAAATTTACTGCAATTTTTTTTCCAATATGCTTAATTTAATGGTCTATCATACACAAAAATACTCTGCATGTGTTTGTGTGTGTGAAGAGAAGTCTATTCGAGGTAGTGGTAGTATTATAGGTAACTGAATTGTGACAAGAAACCTATATTGGACATACTACTGCCTCTTTGAGTAGACACCTTATGTGTCACTTATCAGATAAGGTGCTATAAAAAAAACCTCAATCTCCCCAAATTTACAAGAACCATTAAGAAAAATTCTGGTCGAAAACACAAAAATTTTATATAAATCACATTACCAGAAACATCTCACTATGAGAAAGGCCCTGTATATTGAACATGTCTCTCCTACTATCAACCTCACCTTATTTAATAATGGGAATGGTTTGTTAAAAGGTTTTAAAAATTATAGAAATTTGCTCACTCAAATTGCAGCCATGCTCAACATGCAAAGGTTCAGAATAAACACTCCTACTAGTACTCAAAACAACAGAAAAATAAAATGTGTATAAACAGTCAAAACATAAAGAGAAACTAACAACACCTAAAACAAAACCCCCTTGAAAATGGCTAAAAGTGGCCAAAATCACTTGGGACAATGGACATTATGGAAAATTTCTGTACTTCCTTACTCCCACCAAATTGAAAAACCTAAGAATGCTGCTAAAACTAATATATATATATATATATATATATATATATATATATATGATATGAGTAAAATTTTGTCACTTATCTGATTGATGTTACCTTCAGCATCCCAACTGCAGAGTTACATTGATGGGCAGGTCCGCCTCCAAAACACTGGAGTCAGGATGCTGAAGATAACAACAATCAGATATGTGACAAACTTTTACTTATATTAATTCTATTAATGGTCTATCTTTGATATCAAGCACTTTATTGCAAAGACTGCTTACCTTAAATGTCTTTTCACTCAAAATTTTGGCTTCATACTATCTTTGACAGCACTATATATATATATATATATATATATATATATATATATATATAGCATTTGTGTGTATATATGCACCCATGCAAACACCTCTTATTAATCAAACATGCATAAAAAAAAATCGTTGTGCAAGTTCACCGTATAATATATATATATATATATAATAAAAATACATTTTTAAGGTATGTTATGTTTATGTGTTAAATTGCTCAATATTAGGGACAGAGTGTATATAAATATAAAAGTGGACATTGAAGTCAACACCCAGCAGCAAAAATCTATTTCATGCTTAAACACAATCATCAAGATATATATATATATATCCAATGTCGATAACATGACTCTGTGTTTCATGAGGTCTTGCAATCTTCAGGTGCTGAGTATATTCAATATATATATATATACTTAGTACCTGAAGGATGCAAGACTGCATGAAACTCCGAGTCGTGATATCGACGTTGGATATTATGTATATTCACTAATATATACTTACAGCTCTATTACATAACATTGAGCACTGTATTTATAACACCTGAGGAAAAATATATTTATATGTACATGCAAGTATATGTGCATATATGTAAATATTTTATCATACCCATATATATATATATATATATATATATATATATATATATATATATATATTTTTTTTAATTTTATATTATTTATAATGGATACTCATATTTAAGTAGGCGTTCCATTTATTTATTAAAACAGTATTTATTTTTGTACACCAGCTCTCCGGAGAATCGCATATTTTCCTTTAATAAGATTTCTTGAGTATCCAGACTAGTAGGCGAAAATAAAGATATTGTTTAATAAATACACAGAGCATTTACTCAAATACAACTATCCATTAAAAATAATGTTTTTAAACTGATTATATATATATATATATATATATATATATATATTCTAAAGAATTAATGCATTTAGTTTTAATCCATTTCTATACACTTCGTATTTGAAATAGACTTCTCATTTTTATTTATTGATACATAAAAAGACCGTTATAACATTATATATATATATATATATATATATATACACACACACAATCATGTTTTCATTTACATTATCAATTTTTAAATAAATCAACAGTTTCATTCATTTGTATGATGTTTTGTACTGTCTTACCTATCTAAAAAGAAATATAAAATCACACACACTATACACACATACAGGGTGATTGAAAGTAACTTCCTATTTTGTCTAATGGACTTTCCAGTTTTGTAAAAATTATAGTTAGCCGGGAGTGCCAATCATACATAAAATAAGGAGTTACTTTTCAATCAGCCCGTATACCATTGACTGTAAGGGGAAAAGTGTTCAATTTCCCAGATAGCTTACAAGCAGACATAGGGCCCAACACTGCATGGTGACTGTCAGTTTCATGGTTCACTGCAGTCTTCAGATAAAGATTTGAAGATTACACTGAAGCGTGAGACTGACAATCACTATGCAGTGTTGATTCCTATGTCCACATAAATAATTATGATATATCTCTTGATATTGACTACCACTACTGTAATTACAAATACTGCTTGCCGAAATGATGGCCGTTTTTTGGCAAAGCATACTTTTTTCTTTAGCCTTTTTAACACTGTAGGCATGTTTTGCTTTAGTTTATTTTTATATCATAAATTGTTAGTAAATTATAAATCTGGAAATATCTGTAGAAATTATCCGAGCTTTTTACGGTAAGATTAAGAAGCAGAAAGAAGCTTTAGAATTAAAATGGGAATAACAAAAAAAATCATGTCTCATGTAAGAAGACAAAAAAATATATAACTTATATTGATATTATTGTTCCATCTGCGAACTTGTTTATCTTCTGCAACTACAGAATATTTTGCTTACGTCATGTTTCAATTTAAAAAGAAAGAAAAAAGCTATATAGCGAAGAAGCCAAATTTAGACTTAGTGACTAGGTATCAATCTCGTCAAATAAATATTTTTTGTTTTTCTTCGTTTCTTTACTTACTTAGGTGAATATATATATTCTCGCTCGAATATTTTAAGTCGTTCTCTAATTCAAATTTGAAAGAACAACGTTACTCTTTCTTTACTCTTTTTTCTTTTGCGTAGGTTCTTAAAATTTCTCTGACAAAATTCTTCAAGGAACGAAACGCATTGGCATAAAAAAGGTGTTCCTCTTCTTGTCATTTCTCATATAATCTTATTTTATTTTTAGCGTATTCTTTTTCTTTTTTTTCCTTTTCCTACTCTTTCTCTCTTCTTGTCTATATTCCTTGTTTTTCTCTCAATATTCTCTCGTCTGTTCTTTTCTCATTGTCCACTACTTTTTCTTATTTCTTCTCTCAATCAATTTTTATTCTGTTTCTTACATTCTGTCAGTTTTTAGTCGTCGTTTTTATTACATTTTTTTGTAGTTTGCTGTACTTTAAATTTAAAAACAAATATCTATCACGTTTTTTAGTTAGTCCTCTAGCCGTTTCATATGTTGATAGGTGCTTTTGATAAGACAACTTCTCTAGTTAAAAAAAGTAAATGTTTGGAAGTTGACACAGAATAAAATATACATAAAAAAAACTACCTTAAAGCAAATGTTAACAATTCAGTAGTCATATCGAAGGTACGTGTTCAGTCAGGAAATCTAGTTTTCTGTTTTACTAGGCTCTTAACACCTTTGATTTTTAAAAGTGGGTGCCTAATCTGTTGAAATGGTCCTTTTATTTAACTTAAGCTACGCGCGAACGTTTGTGTAAAAAAAAAAAAAAAATAATACTTATTTTTCTTTTTCAATACTGGAATTTTGTGTCTTATTTTTCTTTCTCAGTGTATAAAAAAGTTGAAATTTTCTGTAAAACTAGGTTGACATAATTTTTAAATACTGTAGTTTTTATCATGATATTCTAAAAAAATAAATAAAAGACATATGTGAAGACTGAAGAAGGTTTCAATTTGACATCAGAATTTGAATTTTTAAAGTTTCTTGAATTTCCAATTTATAAAATTATGAGACTGTAATTTTGTTCACTTTCTTGAGAATAAGTAGTGGCTGGGATTTTGTCCGCTGTGTGCTAACCTTGTTCTCTGGATTCGTTAGTTTACGCCACTTAATGAAAGAGGCGCAAAGTTATCATTTTTGAGCTTTTAATTTTACGTTGTTTATTTTAAGAACAAGTCAACACAACAACCACGTGTGTGTGTGTGTCATTGTTATGGAAGAGGGAGAGGGTAATTAGTTTAGCTTAGAAACTCTGTTGTCAGCAGGTTTGTACACCTTTCTGCTGCTGCTGACTGACCCATTGAAAAATAAGTTTTAATCATTTTTTTTTTTTATTAACATAGATTCCCCCCCAAAATAAAGTAAATTAATAAACGAAACCGTGTTGTTTTATTTAGAATGTCGACTTTAGGGAAAAAATGAGTGATTTTTTTTTTTCTACAAAAAATTACTTTCATCTTAAGATTTAAAAAAAATTATTTTATTTGTTTATTTTTAATAAAATAATTAACTTAAGTTAAATAATTAAAAATGTTTATTACACAAGGGGTGCTGGAAAGTTCTCTGTCCAGATAATTTCCCAAAATCAATATTTCAATGACCAAATGAAAATAGGGTTAAAAAAAAAGAAAGAAAATTAACAATGTGCCAAGGGCCCAAGTGTGTTTAAGAAAAAAGACCGCGAAAGAGAAAGAAGAGGAATAAAAAAAGAAAAAGAAAAAACAATAGAATATGACTAAGAAAAGGTGAAATGAAATATAAGAAAGAGGTTTTTAAAAAATAGGATTGGAAAAAAAAAAAAAGAATCGATGAAAAATGAGCTTTTCAATATTTGTGAATCATAACTTAATAAATGCAATAAAAGATGCATAAATGTATATAATAAAATAATTTTTAAAAAATGCGAGAAAATGTTTGCGAGTTTGCCACTTGTCGGGTTTTCCCGATAATTTTCGTTTTTTTTCTTTCTTTTTTAATAATCTTTTTAATAACGAAACTTAGCGTGAATAATATTATTGTATTATACACAAATCAACCCTTCAAGTTGGAGAATCGTTTCAGTCAAAACTTAAAAAAAAAAAAAATTAAAGGCTCTTTTGTCTTTGAAAATGTTGACTGATTTTTTAGCGAGTTCTTGTCGAACACTGCCTTCGGGCGGAGAGGAACCCAGACAAGAAGACTATTCCAAAGGGCAGAATCTTATTTGAGAAGTAGACAAACCCGACCCTGTGTATACGGGGTCTACGGGCTCGGCACGTCCACGTTAAAAACTGGCCTTGTGCCACATATTGCCTTGTGGGGTGGTTGGTAAATAGAGAGTGAGTTCAAACGACTAGTGACAGCTTTTTCACTCCCGAAGCATGCCACTTTATATTTAATTTTTTTTTACTAAATAAATTCAAATTGGTAACGGTTCGGGTTACACTAAAAAAAAATGTAACACTCAATGGCCAGCAATAGAACCCACTATCGAATTATCCTGCAAAGTTTAAGCATCACGCTAAAGGCGATATAAGATGATGATAGTATTGCGTGTGATCTCATTATTGAGAATGGTTTGCTTACCTTGAAAATCCACATTTTAAACCTTGGCTAATAATTGGCTTCGAACACTAACCACTGGTGCCAGTAGAAAATTAACTCAATTACAAAACAAGTCGTTCTATTTCTAAACTAAAATGCAAGCAATTTTCTACTGCTTTTTATTTTAGGATTAAAAAATGTATCATTTAATATTTTTATATATTCATCTGAAATTTGTGCCGTTAAAAAAAGGCATGTAATTGTAATAAAATAAATCAAATCAGTTATTTTTCAAGGATTAAATTTTAAGCTTGTCATTAAAATATAAATTATTCCATAATAATAATGGTTAATTGGATGCAAAGTATAATGCTCATTAGAGATATTGACATAAAAAACGGAAAATAGGTTCTGTTACGAAGATCAGTATCGAAAAGTCAGAAATTCTATATGAGAAGTCAAACATTTTTTAGGTTATATAACCGATAATGAGTTGTTTGACTATTTTATATTCATTTTTTTTTTTTTTTGTAACTGGTGAAATTTTACGAAGCGCTTTTTACTCGGTGTTGGTGATTCAATTTTTTTTTTAAATAAATAAAATTTTAATTTATTTTTTAGTCTTTTTTTAAAATAAAACATTAAGTCTTTAAAAAACGGTCCACTCTTTATTTGGACAATTGAAAGAAGAATTCAGTTTTCCGAATAAAACGTAATCAAAGAATAATCAGTGAACATCGATTAATTTTTTAAAGTTAGTTTAATTTCCATTGACTTTTTAAAATGCGGGTGTGTCCGTGGGGGGGTGATAGTAAGATCGATTCTTTGTACTTTCTTAAGACTTGGAATTAAATAAGAAACTGCTATTTATAAAAATTGTAAGAAAAAAGCTAACAGGAACAGATTATTATTGCGTAAAAAATATCATTTTTTTTTAATCTAAATAATAATAATTTATTCAGAATTTTTTAAACAAATGTCTCTTCAAACCCAATTTTAAACTAACCGTTCAGTGCATCATGGAATATAATTTTTATCGATACTATAAAAATCTCTGCCCCAACTTATCGTTGTCGACCCCCAGCTATGAAAATAGTTTTTAATTTTTTTCTTTTTTTTTTTACATAAGGAAAAAGATCACTTCTTGAGCCGATTGATTTATGCGCAAATAATTCATAATCTAATTTTAATCTAATCGTAACTTTGACTCATCAGAGACAAATAATTTATTTGAAAATATTGTTTTCATAGAGAGATGTACCTTAGTACCTAAAAAAAAAAAAAAAGTAATATTCACAAATTTCACAGTCGCTAAAAAACTCATTAGCGGCATAATTTTGTCGATTTAAAATTCTGAGTTAATAATGTTTAATTTTACAAGTTTAAAAAGAACCAAACATTTTTCCGTTGAATAAATAAAATTCTCTTCTTTCCATTACGTAACGAGTGCCACCAAGGGGATTCTTGTTAAAGGATTTAAAAAATCAGGGTACCGTAACTAAAAACTATTCCCCAAAATTGGTGCTATCTTACCATTTATTACTTTTTAGTACGACACAAGACCACAAGTATGAGACACGCAGTGAGGATCAAATTCCTTACGAACTACTAAAAACAGTCTATAAAACGAGGGTGCTAACTATTGCTCCACAAACTACCAATTCGCATTTTTGAGCTATTCTACTGGAGATAAAATTTTCAAATAGGGATTTTTACGAATTTAATGAGCTGCAGAAGCGAGTATAACGAGTTATTTCTGTCTGAATTTCTGCTAAGGGAAAATTATTTCCAGTTGGATTTAAAATGCTAACATTTTTGTTGTTAATTAAAATGTTTCGGCTCTTGTGCCCTTCTTCAGGTGTCTGTCGATCCGGGCAATCTTCAGGGAATTTCGAAATGAAATCTAATCTACTCAACTGAGATATTGTTCTCGATCCGTTGTCCATGTCTTTTTTTTTTTTTTAGTACTGCTCACTCCACCATCGCTTTTCACTGAGTCTGTACTACCCAGCGTAGGGATTGAACTCAATGAATACGCCAACAAATTCCCGATTCAGTGTTTTTAATCCTCGTGTTTATTTTGATAATAAAAACTAAAAAGAAAAAAAAAAGAAGACATTGATTAGTTTGAATGTAAATTCATCAATTGTTTTATTAACTTACTAGAACTAGCTTTTTATTATTTGACTATTTCGCACAAAATAAGCGATTATTATTGACAATGCGATTGACAACTTATAGAAATCATCCGTATTATTTTTTTGTTTCACAATAGTACAATAAAAAAAAGACAATAAATTTAGTACAAGTTCAAAAGACATCGATTTTATTTTTACACTATATTCATAAAACTTACTCGAACAAAAAATAAAAAAAGATAGTGACTATCGATAAATAAACAATCCCCCCTTGGCCTTCTAAATCGATAAAAAAAAATCGATATTTTTCGTTCCTTGAGGTTGAGGAAATTTTTTTAATGAATGCTAATTTTTCAAAAATTATTACGGACAGACATTATTTTTTGTGGTCTGAAATATTTGTTACGGAGTTCATGAAAATTCTTTTATTTTTTACATGTTTTCTTTTAACTTCAGAACTCTGTCAAAAAGCTTAAAAGTTGGAAATGATTTATAAAGAATTAAATTAAAAATCTACAAACGAATGAATTCCAATCGTTAAAAATCGTTTTTGAAAAAAAAAAATCACCTGAAAAAAAAAATAACAAATATGCAGAAAGTTAAAAATTGAAAATATGAAAAGGCTGAATATGTGAGTTTTCTTTTTAATTAAAACTTGAACTTTTCATTTTTATTTGTAGTAACTTTCAATTAAAACTTTTTTTTTAATCACAATGAAACCTATTGACTTTTCTTTAAACATTTTATTGAAAACATTTGCAGGCATCAAACAAAATCTTGAATTTCGAGAAAATAAGTTCGCAACGTTAAATATTTTTAAAACATTTTCTTTTGTTAAAAAAGCAAAACCAATTTAAAATGAAAATCAAAGTTTCTATTGCAGTAAGTATTGTTTGTTTAACCAGCACTTTGTGGGGTTTATAATTTTTTTCGTAGAATGAACAATATGCCGTAGTTATTTGAGAAAATGAAAGAAAAGTAAAAGTCTTGGTTTGTTTGTTTTTTTTTTTTCTTGCAATTTAAGGTTTTTTTTAGTTTTAAATGTTTGTTTTGAACGAGTTAAAGAAAACATTTTCTTTTCTTTTTTTTATTTATACAAAGAGTTTAACAACTAAATTCCTCTCTCTACACGCACACACACGGCCTAAATGTTGAACTACAAAAAATTCTAAAACAATATTTGATCGCGACTAGGCAGCAAAAAAGAGAAAGAAAATAAGTTTGCTTGGTTTTATTTTGATTAAATATTAAGGAACAAATTGAAAAAAAAAAACTTCATAAAATCAAAAGTTTCGTCATTTTTCGCTAAATAAACAAAGAAAAATGTTATAATTAAAATATTTTAATAATACGTGTTCCTTATTTAAATATTCAAGTTCGTAGGTCGTCTCATTGTGATGTCTGCTAGTCTCAAAGATTGAGTGAGTTTGATGAGCTTTTAGTTTGTTTTTGTTTTTTTACTGTGTCGTCAGTAGTGTACTTCATGTTTGTGTCCTTTTTTTTACCAAAGCTAAGTTTATTTATTTCAATTTGTATAACAAAACAAATAAGATCGGATCTGTGTAACTAAAAACAAAGAATTATGTTGAATAAAATTATAAAACCCTAACAAGCTAGTAACACTGTAAGAAGCAGGCACCTTTTAAATGCCAATCATTGGGTCCGTAAGAACACAGTCCCTTTCTTTCACCATGTACTCTATTTTTTTGAATTTAACATTTCCATGTTCCAAAGTAGCAAGATCACTTCAGTTACGACTAATAATGCAAGTGAGGAGTTGTACAATTTTAAACGACAACAGTCAATATTTGTTTTAAATAAAGATTTAATAAACTTTTAATTTACTAACAGCTACTACACATTCATTAATATCTTCCCAATGTCAATTTTTTACAGCTGGCTTCTCCTGGGTTCCCGGTTCGGAATATGGTCCGTTAAAAAATATGTAGTCGTATAACTGAGAAAGTGTCCCAAAAAACACTTTTTAGTCCATTTTTGTTCATATTTTAGTGGAAAATTAAAACAATTGAACTTAGAAGAAGCTAAAGTAAAAAAAAAATAATACACAGCTTTTTTTTTTTTATTTGTCTTTTTTACTTTTTTACTCTTTCTTTAGCTTGGTTTGTGCATAAAGATTGAATACAAAATATAAAGGACAATAACAAGCTTTTAAAAATATACTCATTTATCAGGGGTCCCGAAAATTTTTGTACATCATCGACCCCTTTATGCAATCCTTGGTCACTCATCGACCCCCAGGAATATACCAAAAAAAATCCATAATAATTATTTTTTATTTAAGAATAGAAATTCCTTTACCGGTTTTTTTACCCTTTTCTTTATTCATTCACATTTTGTTTTGATTCGTTTTCCAATTTTTATTTATCTTCCTATACGGGACGTTTTTTTTTTTTTTTTTATAATAATAATACCAACACAATAACAAAATAAATTTGTTTGATATTATCAATGGAAAGAAAGTGTTTGATAACTCACCACGATTTAGTTATCGACTCCTCCCCCCCCTCACAACTTTGACCTCTGAGTTCAATAGTTCTTTACTGCAATGGTTGTGAGGGGAATAACTAAAGTACCAACCCTACCAAAAATAAAGTTTAATTAATAGAAAGTAAAAGTTTATAAAAAAAATATTGTGTTCCTTTATTTTCTTTTTAATTTTTCCTTTCCTTAAATTCAAACCCCTTGCTTAGTCAACTGTCATTCATTTATCATCCACTGTTATTTTTATTTAAATTTTTAATTTGACAACTTTTTCTTTACTGGTGACTTTTTTCTTCTTGTAGGAGTGGTTAATTTGCCAATTTTTTACGGTTGTCCTGTTTTTTTTTTTGGGGGGGGGGTTGTTATAACTTTATGCCCCACAAAGTTTTGACAGCGCCTCCAGAAGCAACTAGCTAGAGATACGTTCCGCTATTTTATATACAATGCCGTACTAAAATCCGACCCATTTCCCCCAACCAAATCTAACCAACAAATTGATCAAATATTTGGATCGATGAAGTGTTTTTTTTTTTTAAAAACAAAACAAAAAAAACATCCCTTTGTATTCTGAATAGAATACACATACACTGATAAATCCAAGGTGGGTGCTAAAACAAGCAAGGCTCCACAAAGTAAAATGTATGCGGTGGGGATGGGGGCTGTTCTAAAATTTGATTCTCTTATCATTTATCAAATATTGTTTTATTTACATCTGTTACCTTCGTATTGTAAACTTTTGTTTTGAGGGACCTTTTTTTTTTGCTTGTAATGTTCATCTTGGGACCTAGACTTTTTCCGCATATGTCATAAAAGTTTTAGATTTTGATTTATTTTGAAAATTAATGGCAGTAATGATTTTAGTTTAGAGACAAAAATGATACCGTTTTTTTTCACCAGCTCAATAGGATTGTCATTGTCAGGACAAGAAGACAAGTAGTCTTCTGTTTAGTTCCCAGTTTCAGAAAAAAGCGAGAGGTGAAGTTCTCGGCCTGACCAAGGAGCCTTTTCAAAAAAGAAAAAAAAATGTTAGAGTTAGACTATTTGGGAAGTAAGTTTGGCTTTTTCAGCACCCCCTTAGCCACATAGCAAAATATTTTTTTCTTTTTCACAGTAAACTAAAAGAAAAAAGTAATTAGTAATAAAAACTACAAAAGAAAATATGAATCGTTTTTTTTTAGTTTAGTATGGCATAAGGCTACATCTCTTCTTGTCTAATCTTCCAGTCGGAAAGGGGGTTTAAAATTAATTCACCATTCAAAAAAAAAAAAATCCAAACTTTTTACTTCGGCTTGACGAAGGCGTCGACCACTGGCGCTGGTAAAAAAAAAACCCCAAAAAACACGTAAGAAGTGCAACTACTTCACCTGATAGGCAGAAGCAGTCTAAGAAACCTAGGCTGTTTATTGACTTTTTTTCTCTTGATGACTTGTCTAAAAATGTAAGAAAACAATTGTTTGAATCGCAAAGTACACTGCCGAAAAGGAAGATCGATTTCAAAGATGACAACAAAAGTATTGTTCCTTTTTTTTTCCTCTCATCAACAAGATTACCTACAAGAGCCCAACGTGTAAAACCCAACTCATTCCACATCTGCTAGGGTTTCTGCTACATTATACAAATCGTTCAATGGTTTCTGTTAGTGTTATTTCTCTTATAAAAATTCAGCAGTGTTAGTTTTTATTGAAGGTTTCGATTGTTTCTCCATAACGGCGAATAGACTCCCCCACCCACCAAGCGTCAGTGCGCTTTCGCGTTCTCTATGCATCTGATATCACTTGCTCGTTTGAAAAAAAAGAAAAAAAAAAACTGAATAGTTTTTTTTTTATTTTTATTATTAATGTTTTAGTTTTACGATGTCTTATTATTTGCAAGAAGAAACCAGGTGACTGATTGGGAGCCTTTAAAACATTTTTTTTTTTTTACCCATGGACCTTTCTTTCCATGAAAAAAAGTAATCTTTTAATTCCAAAAATTACTTTTTATTTTATTTTATAAAAAAAGCTTCTTCCTTTGACAATAGAACGAACTCTGTGATTTCTCTGTCCGATTGCATTTGAATTCCAACACGGCTATTAAAAAGTAGCTGTGTGGGGTCGCTAGTTCGTCACCCAACCTATGTGAAAGTCATCAAAATGAATAGATAATGAATTTGTTTTTTTTTAACTTGTTGGAAGATAGACTCTAAAAATGAAAGGAAAAAAAAAAATGAAAAATAATTGGCGATTTTTAGACTTTTCCACTCGTATAAAATCGGGAAAATTTTGATAAACATTAAAAAAGAAAAGTTCCCAAGTTAGAACATTTGTCAGAATTGAAACAAATATTGGTATAAATCGTTTTAAAGGTGGGTGCATGGATATCAATACAAGTTTGAAACTGTGCTTATTATTATTATTATTATTTTCAAAACTTTTTATGAGACGTTTTTAGTGAGGTACATTTTTTTCGAGAGCACATGCATAAACATTGAAGGATAATCATAATAATTATTCATCTTAAAATATGGAGAATAAACGAGTACTTTTTCTTTTATTATGTAATTTTTGTTCTTTAATCAAAAAAGATGTTTGCTTAATTAAAGATCCGTTTGTTTATTTAAAGGGAAAAAAATTGTGAGAAAAAGAGTCTATTTAATTATTTTCTTACGCAAAACAGGTCCAAGAATTAGGTCAGGGATTTCATTTTTTTTACGTAATATTTTCGATAAAATGTAAATTTTACATTGTATCGATATTATGAAGGTGACCATCAATTTTTTAAAAATCAATGTTTTTCGATTCTGATAAATGTCCCGCCTTGAGGAATCTCTAATGAATGCTAATCTATAAAAATTATCTTCCCACCACCCCGCGCCTCGAAAAAATATTTTTCTTTTTTCCCTGAGTGAACCAGTAAGTATAGTACCGCATTATTTTATGCTTCTTAATGGCCCATCTCATAAGAAGTGAAAAAAACAAATAATTTGCGCACTGAGCTGGGCTGACTTGTAAGAAGATCAATTTTGTGACAATCTTTTTACGATCAATTATATTTTTTATATCATTCATGAATGAATGTAAAAAAAAATAAAAGAAATACGTTTGTCTTAAAAATGTAAGTTTTTCGTTTTTTTATTTTTATTTTTTAGTTAAAGTAAAATTTGCCTTAACTAAATGTTTAACTTTCCTTTAGAAAGGTTTCGTTTACAAACCAATAAAAATCTATATGAACTTCAAAAAAGAAGTATATATATTTTTTTACGTCTATTATTCCGACTTTTTGACTTCTTAAATAAAGGTAACTTATTCTTATTCAAGTCAACCAATATTTTTCGACAAGACAGAACATTATTTTTTTTTCATTAAGGTAATAGTTTGAAACTTTTGTTTGAGTTTTGAAGTAGTTTTATAATTTTCTTATTTGACTTTCTAAAAACATAACTTTTTGCACGTAGGCCTCTATTTTTCGTTCCAAATGGAATGAAAATAATTGCGAACAAATCTTTTTTTTAAAGTGTCTGAAAAAATATTAAAGCCTCAGCGTCACTTTTTTGTTACTTATATATTCGAAAAAATACATCGTTTTAATTTTTACAGGAATACAAGATATGACAAATAAAAACTCTTTTCTTTTAGTTTTTTAAGTTTTTTTTTTTTCATTTTAAAAACATTATCTCCGATTTTTTATTCGTGAAATTTTCCTCCGAATCCACAAATAGTAATATACGAGGATTTTTAATTTCAGAAAGGGATATATAAGCTTGGATGTTAAAGTGGCAAATCACCGACTTATTTAAAAAAAAAAAAAAAAAAAAATGAAAAACGCATTTTAAATCATTTACATATCTTCCAAAGTTAAATGTTTTGTTTTATGAAATATAATAGTTTAAAGCTAATTAGTAAAAATAAGAAAAATAAATTTCCGTCTGTAAATAAAGTTTTTAGATGTTTTTAAACATCGGTATGATCATCATTAAACCTTCATTATAAACGAAAAATGAAAACAAATTAAAAATCTCTTAAAAATTCAATATTTGTCTTAGGGATTGGTAAACTAAAGCAAATTAGTAAATTCGAGAATTTATTAACGGGATTTTGTAAAAGTAGATATCTCCAAAGATTCCCTAAAAAAAAAGTGAGCAAATGATGACAAAATGTCCCAAACTTAATAACATGCAAAATCTTTATTATGAGGAAAGGCAAAAGGATTTCTTCTATTAAATTATAGTTTTTAATCTTTTTTAGAACCTTCAAAATTTTGGTTAATTTTGTTTTTCTTCTGTCAACGTGTTGCTCTGAATTAATATGGTAAATTTGAGCGTCTTTTTGCGGTGAAAACACGTTCATTTGGAAATTCTGGCAAAAATCAGATAATTGTCGAATTTTAATTAAACTTTCGGGACTTATTCACAAATGGATGAAATTTTTTTGTTGTTATTGCTTTTTAAATTTTGGTAAATATATATATATATATATATATATATTTACACACCACATTTGATTTTATGAAGTTTCGAGAAATTCA
The DNA here is from genome assembly GCA_903632075.3 of Acanthosepion pharaonis. NCBI lineage: Eukaryota > Metazoa > Mollusca > Cephalopoda > Sepiida > Sepiidae > Acanthosepion > Acanthosepion pharaonis. The sequence goes on along the minus strand of CAHIKZ030005292.1, from coordinate 63,576 downwards.
TGTTTGCAGAGCATAATGTTTATATTAGTTATATGGACAAGTCCTTGGAAAAATGAACAAACATTTTTTTTTATTTGTCAAGTAGGACCTTCAGTTACCGAAAATATTCTCTGATTGTAAAATAAAAAAATGCAATAAAACTAAGAAATTACTTAAATAGAAAAATTTTTAATTGGTTTTATGAATTTATGGGTACAATTGAATTTTTACAAGAATTGTTTTCATTTTTAAAAAAATTTAATTAGAGTAATTTATAAAGTTTGAAGTTTTAAAATTCTGTAATTTGTAACTTTTAAGTGATATTGTTAAGTAAAAAATATATTTACTAATCATAAATGGAAAAGCTAACTACAATGACCCCCAGTATTTAAAAAAAAAAAAAATTGAATTTTGTGTCTATGTATAAATGTGTCGATTTTTGTAAATACGGATGTCCATACATGACATTATGAAAAAGTATAGGGGTGCCTATAGTCAATTTAAAATTGATGGGTAATTTTCTAACATTTCCTCAATAAGCGTCTTCGTAAGTAAGACTACATAAAACTAAATTACCTAAAATTCAATAAAAGATTAGATTTCTAACAATATTTTCCTATTTTTAAAGGTTATTAGGTAGTTATCTATATAAAGGCGTTCACGTTGTATTCAAGTAATTTTATAATTATGTGCCCCACTTAAAAAATACCAAACATCAGATTATCAAATGTCAACACTCCATAAATCCTCTTCCGTGTTAAAAAATTGCTTTTCTGCGATATTTTAAACTAAAAGTAAGTAATGTTTTCATTTAGATTAAGTAAACTTCAAATTAGATGATCTTTCTCAAATAAAGTTTCAGAAAAATATATTTTCTTTTTGAAAAACTTTTTAATAAGGAGTTTTGCTGTGTTGATAGATTTGTCAATATGGCCGATTTTAGATATTTCAAAAAAAAATTCCAATCAATTTAAATTCGGTTTGAAGTACAGCAAAGATTGTAAATATTAAATTACTATATATTAGTTTAGAATTAAAACTAAAATAAAAACTTCAAGAAAGATTTTTCATTTTGAAAATGCATTTTAAATTTAAGGTATCTCTGTTTTAAGCAAAGAATAAAAGATGTAAAAAGTAATGCTGAGCTTACTCTTTGCTTAAAACAGGAGAAAATAATGTTTATTTACGCATAGTCGCCCGTGAGCTGTCATCAAGGTCATAGGTCATCAACAGTTGTCTTCTACTGTCATTCCTCACTTTCAAAAGGCGCGCGAAAAAATTAAAAGCTGAAATAAATTGACTAGAATTACATCAATCAAGAAGATAGTGTATTTAAAAATAAATTATCTTTAACCTTACCTTAACCAATAGATTAAGAATATAATTTTTTAAAAATCTACACCTTTTTATGAAATTTAGGATTATTTGTATTATGAAAAGAAAAACTAGTATTATGATACTTTTGCGTTTAATTCATTATCTTCATTTTATCTTTTTAATATCATACATAACATATTTAATTTTCCCCCAATGAGATTTCTCAAAATTATTCTGATTTTTAAGTTTATTAAAGTAAAGGAGGTACTGAAAAAAATGATAAAGTATTGGTTGGACTAGTAGTCACTACTCTAATTTCATTATTTCGTTTTTGAACTTCCATACAAAAATTAAAAATTATATACGTTTTAGAAATGAAAAAATAAAATTCTTCTAAAAAAATATCTTCATACTCGAAAATGGCATTGAAAGCTTTACAAACTTTCCTTCGATTCTTCAAACTTTTAATAAAAAAACTGTGTTTAAACAGAAACGGAATTAATTTCAACATTGCACTGAAAAAGTAATTTAAAAAAAAAATTATATTATTCTTTTAAAAAAAGTATTATGTATTTTTAAAATAAATTATTCAAGCTCCAACTCTCAAAATGTTTGGGACGTAATTTCTATATGTTAGTTCACACTTTACTTTATACTGCATAATTTTATTTTTTTTATTTTAATTTCTTCTTTTTTTTTTCTTCGTTACTGAAAACGTCTTTCTTTATGTATTTTTCTTTATATCACTTAGTGTAAAATAAATTTCGCGAAAACTATCACGTTTAAAAAAAAAAAAAGAAAAACTGACGCCACAATATTTCCGCAGAGTAATATCGCTCATTAATGAATAAGTGCAGAAAATTTTCGTTTAAATCGGATCATCCCTTGAATTTTTGGTAAATCTTTAAAAAAAACATGATCGCGTCTTGTATTGTTTCTTTCATTTCGAAAAAACGGCATTCTTTGATGATACTTAAAAAAAACTGTTAGTAGTTCTTTTAAAAGAAAATGAACTTTTTATCGAAACAAAAAGAATAGATTTTAAATTCATTTATTAATGATAAGCCAAAATCAAGAGAGTGAATGAAGGAAGCCTTTTTAAGAAGATTTTATATTTTATTTTTCAATGTTATTATTACTGGACCGTGGCGACCGGATTGTTTCTCTCTCTCTCTCACACACACACACACACACACACACACACACACACACAGCATCGTCTACTTTTTACTTTACTTTTTCGATGAATCGTATTAAAATTTTCGATTTTTAAAAACGTGATTTGGTGCAGAACATACGTTGCAATAATCGCAGTAAGTTTTAAATAAAACACTAATAGTGTACTACTCAACTAACTGTTAGTAGTGTTTTAGCATGAAGCTTAAGATTAAGAATATTAGTGCAAAAATAAACATATTTTAAAAGCTTAAAGCGAGGATCATATTTTTAAGTTTTAACGCAATTTTATGAGACATTAAATAAGTAAAATTTCTCACTCTCATAAGGTTATCCCGGTTATTAAGCATCAAATAAAGGAAAGCTCAAACTTGAGAATTTGACAAGCGTGACCAGGCTAAACTAAAGTTACTTGATGCTAAAAAAGGGTAGTAAAATTTAAAACTACAATTTACATTTTAAAACTTTTAAAGCGGTATGCAAATTGATTCTCCGTGAATATTTTATTGTAAATGGTATTTTTATTTGAAATGTACGCAGAAAAATGAATGTGCCTGACATTAAAAAAAATCATAGTTTATTTAAATGCCATCACTCTGAGTTTACAGAAGAAAAAGGAAATAACTTGGGAAAGCTAGTGTGTACTTTGGTGAGTCTTCTGATTTCTAGCCGCTTTGCTTCCTGCTTTTGACCGTAAAAGGAATAGATTAGCGTACAAGCCGGCTATTTTTAACACTAACTGACCACGATCTGCTGCAAATTATTTTTCTATTTTCAGTTTATATATTATCGTAGTTATTTTTGTTACCCAAATCAACAGTTGAAAATGCTCTTTTTAAATATCATAAAGTTTTCTACTACGTCTGCAAATTTTTATTTTGAAAATGTTGGCAGCATTTTCCTAGAGTCTACCATTTTTTGTTATTTGTGTGTGGCTTTCTGACATTCCTTACAAATCTTTTCACGTTAGCTATTAGTATTAATTATTAAATTTTGAATACTGCTGCAGTTATCTTATTAGAAAAATATCCAGTATAAAGCATTTTATTTTCATGAAATGAAACGCAAAAACGTAAAAATCAAAACAGGAATCTATGCAGTAGTGGGTATTCAAATAATAATTGTTTTGTTTTTTAAATATGATTAAATTAAAATAAAAATAAAATAAAATAAAATAAAGGGCTTACAGCTATAACACGTTGAAATACCGGTTTTTGTACGATCACCGAAGTTAAGCAAAGTTGGGGCTGGTCAGTACTTAGTTGGGTGACCGTTTGAATACCAAAAGGTCACTTGGATGAGTGGGTGGTATAATGGATAACGGCTCGGAATTGCAAATCGGAGAGCCTAGTTCCATTTCCAGTCGGGTTCGTTATATATCCACTTCACTTACACAAATAACCTTGGGAAAAGTACTATAAATTAACTGCTCCCCATTTATGGGTTAATGAGTAGAACTTGTATCAGTAAAAAAAAAAATCATTATCTCCAAAAACTACTTACTTAAAATTAAAAAAAAAATTTCTGGCTTTAAACCGCAAAAGGTTGATAAGCCGTAAAATAGAAATCAATCAATAAAAATAATGACCATATTGTTGATATTCAGATCTTACTTTTTTTCTTCCTCAGTAATGTTTTTTTTAACCTTAGATTTTTCTTCTAAAATTCAGTGGAAGTTTTTAAAAAAAATAATTTTCCTATTTTCGTAAGTATCAAAATATTGGTTTACTGCCAACATAAAGTATGAAGTGTTTTTTTTTTGTTTTTTGTTTTTTTTTTTTTAACTACACAACTACCAATCATGCCGGTATATAAATAAATCATCTTTATGTGTAAAATGATTATTTTCAGTTTTTTCTTATTTGCTGTTTGATACAATCCTTAATCAATTTTTTTTTTTTTTTTTTTTTTTTTTTACCATTTTACCTAAAATTTGGAAGGTTTTCCATATAAATTTATTGAGCATATATTGAAAGATTTCTTCTTTTTCGTTATTATCATCATCTTTCTTTTATGTTTAGTATACGGATTATTACCAAGATATGGAGTAAGTTACGGAAGTAAATTAGTAAACATGCACTCTCTACACAAATTTATTATTAACTTAGGGAGTAGCCCAGCGTGTCAACAAAGAGATTTTTTTTTAAATAATAATGTTCATACAATAGCAATACAATCCACTCGAGTACAAACGAATTCCAATATAGCCATATCAAGTGTGATAAAGGGCCATCATAAGGCACATGGATCACAACCAAATGAATGAACGAGATATGGTGACAAGTTTTAATTTAAAAATAATTAGCGCATAAACAAGTTGGGCCCAGTTAGAAATACCGTCACAGGTCGCTTTTTTTAGACTGTTTTCGATTGAGGGTGTCCCCAAATGTGACTCCCAACTCGCCTTGACTGCCTTATCCTTCAAACATAAAAAAAAAACAAAGATGCACCCGGTTCATAAACTTTTTTTAAACACTTAGAGATGAACTGTGCGTCAGCCCCTAAGAGACATGCGCAACTAGTTATAGTTTGGCAACTGACAGGCAAAACACTAAATATTCAGGATATTCATTTACTCAGACTGTGTAGCGCATCTTAATTCACCAAAAAAAAAAAAAAAAAAACGTACGTGCTAAAAGATCAGAAGTCATGAGAGACATTCCGGGTGTAGAATCAGAATCATCACCATCATTTATTTTGTTGTTTAGTTAATAAAAAAAAAAAAAAAAAAAACACAATGTCGTCGTTTTCCGCTAAATTAATTAAGCTTCATAGATTTTTTTTAAGTTAGTCTTTATTAAGAAGTTAAAAATTTAAATGCAGTTCACACTGGCATTAGAAAAAACATTGATGAAATTGAAAAATGATTGAAAACATTTTTAAGCGGTCTGTTTGTTTAGTTTACTTACTTTCTCTTCCGTTTTTATACAAGTCTGTCGTGACTTGTAACTAGATTGATTCGAGTTTAAATTAAATTTAATTGCTTTAAACAATAATAATAATAAAAAACATAGCGTTCATTTCTGGTGGTTTTTTTTTACGATTATGGATTGGCACTTTCTGTGTAGAATCACTATCGCTCCCCATCAGTTATTCTGTCTCGTCGTGAAGTAGTGAGCTATGTGAAACAAACCAAAAGTGTCCCTCTCTCTCTCACTCACACACACACACACACACGCGCGCGCACGGAGAAACCCTGAAAAGTTCTTGACCTAACACATTTTCCCATTTTCCGAAATCGGTGTATTTCAATAACCAAACATCAGAATATTTTGGGGAAAAGGGTCGAGCGTAAAAAAAAAAAATTAAATAAATGGATGTGCGTTGCGTTTTTATTTGGTTTTTTATTTTTTTAAACTTTTAGTTTTAATTGTTATTACTTTGTTGTTCTAATTACGAGGCGAAAGTTTTTTCGTTCTTGGACTGAACCATTCACGAAATGATTAGAATTAGATGATTTTTTTTCTTTGTATTTGGTGGGAGAGCATTTGGATCGGGTGGGGACTTTCATAAAGACTTTGGCCCTTATATACACTTTGTTTTGTTTATTTTTCTTTTGAAAGTGCCCTTTCTGATGGCTTTAATTTTGAATTAAAATCATAAAAAAAAAAAATTTTCATTTCTTTGTTGAAATTCTAAAAATTATCAAACGTTTATTTTAAATATTTTTGTTAACAAGTAGTTATAAAACTTAATCATAAAAAGGAAAATATTTTTTAAATCAATTGTCTTCAGTAATGTTAGAAACATTTTACTGAAATACACTTACACTACAAACTACTAAGTTACTATATAGGTGAAATTTCTAGGGCTCATAATGAAGAAAGAGGGCTTGGAAAATTCAATATTTAAAGGCAAGAGGCGCAGAGGAAAGTAGCCCATAATCTATCTAATGAACGAGTTTAAATGGTTGGCAGAGGGATTAGGAGATAACAAAAAGACAAATTTTACTAAGGGCTACAATGGATGGGAAGTTGTGAAGAACCATGATCGCCTACGTCCTGAAGAAGAAACTATACTAATCATGAAATTAAATTATGTAGGCTTTTTTTTTACTCAGCAGTAATTGATTTTGTTGTTTATTTTTATTTTTTCCTTGCAATTGTCATTCATTAATCCCAATAAACTATATCCTAAGAATATATTGGATTCATTTGATTCCCAAATCAAATCGAAATAATAATTGCCACACTGCAACACTAGCTTCTAAATCAATAATTATTCAAATCATCTCCTCTATTAGCCTGTGGTAGTTATCTGATAGCATCCTTTAAAATTAGGAAATTGTTTGTGAGTAATGTTAAACAAATGCAATTGATCCAAGTCTTGCTTTTCTTAGCAATGAGAAAACTTGATTATGTTAAGCAAAAACACTAGTTGCACTTAGTCATAATGAAATTAAATATAATGAACCTTTTAGAATTGATATAATTGTTTTAAGATAGCAGACAAAATGGCTGTATTTTATTTAAAGCATTGTAAAGAACCATATTTTGCTTGATAGGTTACAAGGTATAATTTTTAATTGGTTTTTGCAATGAATTTTCCTTTGGTTTGACTTATTAACCTTTGATTCAAACCTTATATGATATCATTCTGTTAATTAAAAACTCTTGCAACTTTTGAAAGTACTTCACCTGATCAGATCAAATAGGTGATTTTGCATTTTTATCTTCCCTTGAAAATGTATATCTTGCATATAAGTTAATTGGCATAATTTTAAGTAAGTTATATATATGCATTCCTTTTATTTCTGAAGCAAATGGAGCCTTTAAATCCCAAAAAGGATAGTGATTATTAGTATTTAATTCTTTCAACTCATATATAAGTTGACTTGTGCTGTCAAAAATTATGACAGTATTTAAGTTTTTTATTTTATTTATATAAGTACAATACATTTTTAAAAGATTAATATCAATTTTTCTGGAAGACAAAAATAATTCAAATCATAAAGTTTGCCATTTTATATAAGTACAATACATTTTTAAAAGATTAATATCAATTTTTCTGGAAGACAAAAATAATTCAAATCATAAAGTTTGCCATTTTATTTGTCAAAAATTAACATTTTAAAATAAAATTTTATTTCCACTACACCAATAGAATATAGTCTAACAGATATTTCTGATGACACAGAAACACATTACACAAAGAAAAAATATATATGCACACGCATAGTTATTACAATTGTTTCTTTGGGGGAGGGGTCTGTTTTTTGTTTTGTTTAGTTTGTCAAAATCATACTCAAACCATTTTTACTTGAGTGGTGTCTATTGTTAAAGGGTCAAAAAGAAGACAGACAAAAATTGGGAATAAAAATTAATAAACAAAAAATTGATAGTTTTCAAAATCTCAAAAAAGTCAGTTGATAATATACAACAGTAGATTTGTAAACATTTACTAATACTATTAGTACTGTAACAACTTATGCTATTACAACAATTTCTACCATTGTGTATTTTAACAACTTACTGCTATTAGCATTTTAACAACTTTTATTGCTATCACTATTTTAACAAGTTATTTACTGTAATTAGTATTTTACCGAATTTTGCTATTAGTATTTTTAGCATATCAGTATTTAAAATTAGTATTTAATATTATTCCTATTAGGATTTTAACCACTTTTACTATTAGTATATTAGCACTTACATGCTAAGTGTTAATATACAAATATTTTGACAAAATGAGCCACACACCTAACCCTTTGTGAAAGAATAGAGGTCTTAAGAAAAAAAATAGTTGACACTTTGTGTGTTTCTGTATAAAATATTCAAATATATATTATTTTCTTAATTAGTCTGTAGTTTAATTCAAGATTTTATCATACCTATATACGTGCAAAATATCTTTGGGAAAGGTATGAATCCTCTTCTTCTCCCCCCCCCCAAGATATGGGTAAACAGCAGGACAGAATAGCCTTGGATGACAATTGGTCTACCACAGAAAGAAATGGCAACCTACTGTGGGAAAAAAATCTGCCTCGTCAGTCATGTATCGAAAGGTACATGATTGCCTAAGTGTGTATCACACATGGCACGTAACTAATATTAACAATTTATTCCCAACATTTTAACAAAATGCACTGTTGCTATTAATTAGTGTTTTAACCACTTACTACTATTAGTACTTTAACCACTTAGTATTAGTTCTTTAGCCATTATTACTACAAATAGTAGTAAGTGGTAACAACTGATTGTTATTAGTATCTTAACCATTTTCTGTTCTTATTTATTATCAACATTTATATGAAGTGCTTACTTCAGTTATTATTTATAAAAAGCTACACCTGTTAACAGTCCCTATTAAAGAATGTTACACAGGGTCTCAAATGTTTCAAGTTGATAAAATTACTGATACATTTTAAGACTTTGCAAATCATTTCTGTTTTAATTACAACAATTTTGATTAGACAGCAGGGGGACACTCTTTAAAAAAGGCAAAACTTAAAATATTTATTTCTTACTGTTGGAAAAAGAAGGTAGTTTTTAAAACTCTTAACAAAACATTTTCTATATTTTGATGTTAACCACAAAATAGGTTGTTTACTTTCTTTAAAACAAAATATATTTGTTGTAAAAAAATGTGGCCATCCTTTATTGAATGGCCACATTTTTTACAACAGATATTATAGGATGCAAAACATTATGCAAATGAATTTTAACTATTTTCAGTTATTATGAAAACATATCAGGGCCTGATTTTATGTATTTTGTAGACAAAACTTTGTTTATAGTCTTACTCTTAACTCATAAAAAACCCACATTTTGACAAAATGAGCCACACACTTATCCCTTTGTGAAAGAATCGCAGTCTTATGAAAAAAAAATAGTTGACAATTTGTGTGTATGCTATCGTATAAATTATTCAAATATATATTATTTTCTTAATTAGTCTGTAGTTTAATTGAAGATTTTATGCTGAAAGCCACATTAAACTTTTAGCAGTTATTGTTTCTTATTAAAAAGGAAATTTTGAAACATTTTAAAAATGAAGCATCATTGATATTTTCTGTAATTAACTTAATTTTAAAGCAATAAGTTCTTGACAAATAACATGAGAAAATTTTGATGTTCTTGGTTAAAATTTATAGCTTTCAATAAATCTAAGGATCTTTTTTTTATTATTGAAAAATTTACAAATACTCAGTATATAAAAAAACTGATACAACTGTCACAACTGATTGAGAATTTATATAGGGATCAGATTATATCAAATATGGATTGAAATCCAAAAAAAATGATAGGATAAAGGACAAATAGGAAACGTTTTTATATATATATATATATATATATAAAAATCTCCACAGACCAGTCAACATTAAACACCCAATCCATTCTTCACCAAACTGGTTTTGTCTATATGATAAAATAATATATATATATATATATATATATATATATATATATATATATATATATATATATATATATATTCAGGGTGTCCCCACAAAAATGTACTCACTTTTGACTTATATAACTTCTTGAATTTTTTTTTTTTTTTTTTTTTAATTCATGCATTTAATATTTAATTTAAACCACTAAACAACTTTGTCAGTCAATAAACAGGAATATTTATAAATTTTAACCATTAATCTAGTTTGCAAGTCAACAAACACTGTATTTATTATCATTTAAGGCGTAAGTACATTTTGGGGACTACTATATATATATATATATATATATATATATATATATATATATATTGTGTGTGGTGCTGAATCTCTCTCATTCCCTCTGTGTTCCAATCAGTTTTTTCCCAAAGGATTCTTACTTTGTAGAACAGACTACCATATGGTTTTTTTCTCTGAACTCTACAATCTTAACTTCAAGTCAATTGTTGTTTGTGCTCCTTGTCATGAAGGCAAATAAATATTTTTTTACTTAACCAAGGAATTCAAGTTATTCAGCACCAATTTCCCTTATTTTTGCCATCTTGATAGATATTTTGAATAATGTGAGAATGTGCTGATAAGACCTTAATTTGATCGACTTCCCCAAATCACAAACTGCAAAACAGTCAGTGGTGGGGTCAGCTGGGCCAAAGATATATTATTATTATTATTATATTATTTCATACACCTCCCCGATCTTTTGAGCTGGAGTAGAGGTTTATACCTTGTTACCTGTTTAGGATTGGATTTCCAGTTCCTTCTAAAGTCTTCTCATTCTCTTTTATACCCAGTAGCCCCTTGCGTGTTAGTGGCATTATCACCTTGCTTGGGTTGAACTGATTAAATATTCTTTAGTGTGTATGTGTGCGTGTATGTTAGTAATGATGTCTGCACCTGTTTCATAAATGTAACCTTAGACTAAGCATTTAGAAAATGTAGACCTTTTGCTGATTAATCAAGTCTGTTTAACTACAAGTATATATTACTTTTTATATATTTATAATTAATCAAGCTCTTTTTTAAAAAAAATGATAATTAAAATAGTTTTGCTTTTAATGTCCTAATATTTTCTCAGTTTCTTTCACACTTAGGATCCCTGTGTGTCTTAGTTGCTTTATCACCTTGCTTAGAAGGTGAAATGATAATAAAAAATAGTTAAAATATTTCCTGACTGTCAGTAATTAAAAAGATTGTTTTCTGCCATCAAAAAAGTAAATTTTTTTACGGGGGCGGGGAGCATAAAAGTTAATCATTTTTTGTAAGGAACATTCAGGAAATATTTTAAATTTGATTTTTAAAATAAGACTATTTTTATGTTTATATGCACACACACATGTGATACAAGATTACACAAATCTAACTATTTGTGCATTTATAGGCCTCCACAGATGATTAAAAATATTATAATGTCATGTATATATATGAATTTCAGCTATACCATTTTTACATCTATAGTCTCTCTCTCTCTCTCTCCATATATTACAGGCGCACGCAAACACAGTAAACGTAAAATAACCAAGTTCAAAACTAATCCCACCAATACCAAACATATCAAAGAAAACCTAGAAAAGAAGACACTTCAACCTAAACAAAAATCTACTCAATAATGTGTATAGAAATCAAAGTAAGACGACAATAAACACACCAAAAAGCGCTCAAAGACTAAAGATTTTTGTGTACAACATACACACACACACATTTGACTTCGAGTTTGAAAAAAATGTCAGATTAAAAATAAATTCATTCTTTACAAAAATGAAAATAAACAAAACTTTTGTGTTCATTTTCATTTTTTTTTTTTTTTGTAAAATTGTAAAAGACTGTTTTGTAAAAGATCCCGTTTTTTTTAATTTTTTTTGTAACAAAAAGGGACCTTTTACAAAACAAAACACTGCTTTTTTTTATGCATTAAAGTTGCTCATCGTAAATGAGACTGACCACAATTTTAAAAATTTAAAAATTCTCAGTGTCCCATCTCTTTAAATGTGTTTTGTTTGTTGTAGTATCATCAACCTAAAAACATCAATTTTTAAAATTTAAATCCACTGACGTCCTAAAGGACGAAACGGGTCGCATGAAAATTTTTTCCATTTTGTCATGCATTTTCCCTTAAAATTGTTCTTGATATATAAAAAAATTATATATCGTTTTCCCAATTATAAAAATATATTTCAGCACATTCTTGTTTATCTACATACACGGATACACACACACACACACACACACACACACAGTGTAACTCACTGAAGTGAATAATACCTCATGCAACAATTGAACATTTGCCTAATTTCAACTTTTAAAGAGGTGACAATAACAATTTTTATCTCTTCTTATATGTATGTGGGTGTTATCTTTTGCGCTGAAATTTCTTGTGTATTCAATCAATTCAAAAAGGTTATGATATTTCATTGAAATATGGGACCCCCATCACTACTACTACTACTACTATCCCATATTTTTAGCACTAACAAACATCAAAGATTTATAATAAAATTTTTTAAAAAGTTCAATTTAAAAGCAAAAATAGATTTTTTTAAAGTCCATCAAGATTTTTTTTTATTTACCTTAAATTCCTCTATTTCTCTTCCTCTTGACTTGTAAAAATCGAATAATCTCTCCAGCTGCAGTAAATTGCAGGTTCACTTTTTAGTTAATAATAAACTACCTATATTTTTTGCAATCACTTTTGCAAGTTTTCATAGGCGTATTTTTTTTTTTTTTTTTTTTTTTTAAATTGCTGTTAAAATCTTCCTTCTCAGATGAAGACCACACCTTGCAATTTTACGCCTCCCTAACTTTTCCACATTTCCTTATTAGAGAGAGTTTCTATCTGGAGATCTTTTGTCCCCAACTCTAGCTTTTTTGTTGTTCCGTTCTCTTTTAAAAGGTCAAATGTTTGAATTCCTTCAGGGCTGAGATGATACTAACTACTGTTGCATAAAACAATTTTTACGTTTTTCAACCTTTCATTATTCTTCATTAAATGTTCACTCCTGAAAACTGTCCTCCGTTCAGTTTTACATTGCTTTTTCAATGAAATCGAATCTTTCTACTTTTTCTTTTGAAAATTCCTTTCAAAGCAACATCCTCCAATTATCAAGTTCTTTTAATTTAAAAATATATATCATTTTTAATATTTTTTTTTCCTAAATCATTTGTTTATTTCATTTCCATGGAATATGATTATTACCTTGACATGTGTAATTTTCTCTATCAAAATATTTTAAATTATGTTTATCAGATGCAGTTATTTGAGGAAATTGTAGACTTGGCCTTATGAACATGCAAATTTTATGAACATGCAAATTTATTATTTCTTTTAAAAAAAGTAATTTATCTCTTTTCATCATATTCTAGTATCCTGCCTCCTGCAATTCACTAATCACAATAATGAGTCTCGTAACCCAATAGTGTCATAGGGATGCCACTTGTACTGCAGCTGTAACAGCAGTGGTGTGTCTTGGGCAAGACAGAATGATGGAACCCAACCTTCTTCAGTTTGGTTTTAATTCAATTTTCTTTCTCCTAGTGTGGTTACCAACCAAGGCTATAGAGCCCAGTCTCTCCTATTTAACTATAGCTGAGTTGAGAATAGTTAGATTCATACTTTTCCCAAGGATATTTGCATGTAAGTGAATATAATGAACTTGACTGGAATTTGAACTCAACTCTGTCCATTACACCACAGCATTTCCACAATTCACTTTTACTGATTTCAGTTTATTGCTCTCTTTTGTTTACATTATTTTTAGTAATTTTTTTTTTATTACAGCAAGGGTCACACTTTACAAGGCTCAGGGGCCAACTTGAAGTAGAGGGTTATGCTTAGGGGACCATTTGAGAAAATAACAATGATTTTTTTCAGATACAAATCATACTATTTAACTCATAGCTAGGGGGAAATTAAGAAATGGATTCGTACCTTCCCAAGGGTATTTGGCTTATGTGCAAGTGAATGTAACAATCCTGACTGTAATTCAAACTCAGCTCTCCAATTTCTCATTCTGAGCATGCTATCCACCGCCCGCACATCCACATGTGTCTGAGTTGACATCTGTTTTTTTAATTTTCTTAAACAGTGAAATTAATATCAACAGGCCTCAATCAAGAAGTCCTACAAAAGAAAAATATGCCTCCTAACAAGAATCAAACCTTTTTAGTAGGACTTCTCAATCTAGGCAAATTGATTATAATTACACTGGTTATGAAAATAAAAAACTCAAACACATGTGCCTACTAAAAATAACGTTTATAATAATAAGAAATGATGTAAGATTCAAGAATCCATTTATATATATATATATATATATATATATATATATATATATATATTACTGTTAGTTCACTCAATAGAATGCTCAAGTGTCACTCAAGGTAGAGGCTTACTGAGTGAGATTGAAAGGGAGAAAGAAGTAAAAGAATATTACAAGAATGAGTAGGATATATATCAGTTGACCTTGGATTTAGGGACCAATATTGTAGTTGCCATGAAAGCATTCTCTCAGGAGTTTGTTCCATAGTTTTAAGGAAGAAGGTGTCTGAGTGGAACTTGATTTTTATCAAAGGAACACAAAGAAGATGTGGAGGGCTTTACACTATAAACATAGCATTGTGGGTCCTAGCTGTAAAAGTCTGAGCTGATAGAGCTAAGGATTGAACTCCAAACATCTACCACATTTCATCTGCAGAATAAGTGTTGCACAATTCATCACCCACAAGACTGCATAAGTACTTTTGAACCCTGTAAAAGCTGTACAGCGAGGGTTGGGCAGATATGGCAGCAGAACTCCATTCTTGGTCTGATCTAACTCTTGTAAAGCAGGAGTTAAGTATTTTCTGAAGCAATACAAGGAACCAACCATTCTTTCAGCGTTTTTGTGATGACTCTAATATATGTGCAAAACTTGAGGTCAGGAGTGAGTCTTACATCCAGTAGACAAGGAGTCTCTTTGAGAATATGACCCCACATCAGTATTGGTGCAGAGGGTTAGGGTCTGCTTATATATTTAAGGAAAACTTATTTTAGTCAACACATTTTGTCCTCTAGCTTTATCAATGCAAAGGTAAGGATTTTATTTTGCAACAAGTATTTATAAACAAAAATGTTAGTTTTTCAGAATTTTTATATTTAAGAACACTCATAAATATACATTGGTCTAAATGAAAAAACAAGGTAAATTATGGTAGATGCTAAGTGACATAATTTAATGTCTAATAAACAAAATTGAGTAATTGTTATTTATTTTTGTTTTTTTAATTAAATTATTATTCATATTTATCCTTTTACAGATAATTTTTGAGTTATATCCGAAATTTTACACATATCTGTCTATCTATAAAATTCTGTAACTTCCATTAGTTCATCACACCCTCTAAGATAGCCATACATTGACTGATTGAAAACAAAATTCAGGGAGAAGTGCAAACAGGTAATGGGGTACAAAGTACAGTTGGTTTTACTGGAGTGCATAGCTTAGTACAATAAGTGTTTTGGAAAAAAGTTTTATTATTTAACATACAAAATACTCACACTATTTTATAAACAATTTTATAATTAAAATAACAAATACTTATCGATATATAAAGGTTTGCAAGATTGAATGAAACATAGTGTTTGTAAATCTCCACAAAAAATGATAGCGAGAACTTCAACAATACTAAATACTGTACAGATTTCAGCACATGTCAGCATGTTCCAAAAATAATTCTAGTATATATATATATATATATATATATATATATATAATTTTTAAAATTTTTCAATTGTTCATAAATGTACTTTTGACCTGAATAGCCCCTGTCAAAGTTAACCATGATAGCAACAACTCTTAGTTATTCCTGGGCAGGTTAGTAATGAGAGATTGGTTTACTTAATATAATAACTATTAGTAGACAACAATCAGTTTCAGGGGACTAAGAAGTCTGCTAGGATGGCTAGCTATTCCATGTTGAAGATGCCTGTTCAGGTAGCTTTGTGTTTGTTCAATGCTCACTGAAACAACCTGTGGTTTATACTGTAGATATGCTGAGCAGAACTTACAGTTTCAGGGAGACAGTATGCAATCTGGTATGATCAGTAGTGCCACAAGCCCAGTACACTCAAGTCCTAAGACATGATGACTTATAATTTTGTGCTAACACAACCATCAACAGCTTCTGAATAGATTTGTCTACCTAATTTTACTGATAAGGCTTGAACCAACCCATGGTAAAGTTTTCATGCGCTTTTCAACAGTGCTTTGGACAGAGATTGTCTCCACAGATTGAAATTACCAAGAAGTCCCCAGATTGACAAAACTATAGGTCTCATAGACAGAATGCTAATGTACTATCTACTTGGACACACACACACACGCACACCCAATCATTAACAGTAAAAAAAAAATGAGTTAATGATCACTTAGGTTGATGCATGTAAGACAGTTCTCAACCTGTGCGGGTGGGTTCAGGTGGGAGGGAAAAATCTTTTACTTTTTCTTGTTTTTTTTTTTTTTTTTGTTGCTTAATTTTGTTTATTGAATTACAATACCCTGACATACTACTGAAATTTTTGTCTATTGAAATATGTGTCAGTTTTTTAATTAATAATTGATTATGAGTTAAAACAAATTGCTGTACATGTATTCAAGTTTTGAAATCCAACAACATTTTCTATTGCTATTAAATCTGTAAAACTCTTCTATAAAAATAATCCATGTAAATGTATGTATGGAAAAAAGAATGGAGATTTTCAATAATATCTGCATATTATTTGTAATGCCCCTTTTGAGTTGGAAATTCTGACTTAGGATGAAAAAGGTGCATTGGGGAAAAAGGTTGAGAACCTCTGATTGTAAAAAGGTAGAGGAAGGAGGGCAGTTTATGAAGATATGTAGGAAAGATCAGTTAACCCTAGACTTGAAGAAGATAAGTTTGTTTTGTTTTTTTTTATCTTAATCATCTTAAACTGGTATTCGGTTTATCAGAGAGTGATTTATCAGTTTTAAATATGAAAATATTATTTTATGAACAAAGATTTAAGCATAGCACAGATGTAGTACAAAGCCAAAAGTATGGAGCACTCAGTAAGGATCAGTCATAATTGATCTAGCAAGACAAGCAAGCTAACCATTACACCACATGGATATACTCAAAAAATAAAATAGTTAATAATTAAAGATTTTTCTTAACTTTCATATTTAAAGAGTTTGTAGCAATAGCAACAAATAAATTAATTAATAAACCCCAACACTTATTATTAGACTATGTAGTAGTCCAGAACCAAAATAAATAATAATAAAAGAAAAATTAAAAGTTAAGCAATAAAAATACTTTAAAATACAGATAAGAATGATAATTAACAATAAAGATAGAAAAAGTTATATTATAAAAAAAATTAGTTAAATAAATATAGAATACTCCCATAATTTATCAGAATAAGTGTTTTATCACAAAATGAAACAAAAATCAATTTCTGTTTTTTGACTGCCAAAGGAGGCAGATGTTATGAACAGTTCTCTGATAAAACATATTGCCACCAACAGATAAGCAAAACTTCTTTATTTCTGTATACATATGCATTTTTAAAAATATATAATAATTTCTATGAAATGAAAGCATTTTATGGTTTTGTCTATCCTTATTTTGTTGTATCTCATATATGATTTGGTTTGTAATTTTCTAACCCCACTGTCAGCAAGTGATACCTTTTAACCCACTAAAATATATATATATATATATATATATATATATATATATATATATATATATATAAAGAAAAATATATGGAAAAAAAAAAAATCCTAATATGCAATTATGCTGTTTTAATGTTAATATAATGTCAACGTCGGACGTTTTAGTCTAGTAGACCATCTTCAGGACATATTCATAAAACATAATTAACATTACTAGATCGAAACGTCCGACGTTGATATTAAATTAACATTAAAACAGCATAATTGCATATTAAGATTTTAGTTTGTTTTTTCCGTATATTTTTCTTCATACTGTCGGATCTATATTCATATATTTGCTTATATATATATATATATATATATATATATATATAACATTCAGACAAGGCTAATGCATCACCAGAACACACCACAAGTTCCTATTCATTTATGGGGAAAACATATTGAAAATTGGTTAATTTGTCAAAAGTAAACTAAATTTTTGAAAAATTAAGCTAAAGACAAGTAAAACTTGGCTTTTATTTGTATTATACAAGTGAAAGTTTGAAAAAATAACTTCAGAGGTCTCATTCATATTTGTTAAATGTTTTTTATTTTTATTATAAAAGTGCTTTGTTTAGTATAAATCACTTGATATATAAATTTTTTATGTTGAAATCAAAAATTTATTTTAGATAAATTACATAAGTAGGGATTACATTTCAGTCTTACATGTTCTTTGTTGTACAATACTTTTTATTTAAGAAAGTGTGGAACAACACATAACCTACTTAGAGAGCTTTAGTAAATGAATGGTGAAACAATGTTTAGAAGAGATAGCAAAAAGACAATTTATTAAGAGCTATGAAAGACAGGAAAGGAAATTGTGGAAAACCATGATTTTCTACCTCCTAAAGGGACATGGCACATACAAATATCATTATCTGCATATATATATATATATATATATATATATATATATATATACTAATGATCTTTCAGATCAATAATCAATATATATATATATGTTTGTATCTATATACTAGCTTAAAAGCTACCCTATACTGTTTCATTTGGGTTTTCATTTGCATGGGACTTTCTTTTCCTCACTGCAACCTTGGTTCTTTTGATTGTAATCTGGTTTTCTGTTTGCTGAGATTTATTTTTGTGGGGCATACTGCTGCCGTATGCAATAGGCAACAATAAATTACAGAAGAACTCAAAACTGATTACTGCATTTAAGTATTGAATTAATGTTTAAGCTTAACTTTTAAAAGTTCAATGATAATTCTTCTGCTGTTACTTAATTTAAAGACAGTTTGATATACGTAGGTCCTTACTTTCTGTACAAATGATTATTTTTATTTCATGGGTGACTTTCACTGGATTTCACAATTAATTTTGATTATTCCCAAATTTATTTCCAATTTATAAAATTTTTTATTGTAAAGAAAGTCACATAAATTAATCGCCAAAACCAATTGCAGTAATGAAAACTTTAGAATCCAAAATTTCTGTAACATGAGCTATTGAAAGAGAGTTGTGACCCTTTAATTGTTTTTATCAGTAGAAGCAAAAATTTTGAAATCCAAAAACAAATGCAGTAATAAAAACTTGGGAATCCAAAATTTCAGGATTGCAATTCCATATCTGCCCCGGAATGTTTTTAATTTGCTCATGGAGTCGGCCTGATTTCAAAATGGTATGATATGTTGGGCTACGGCCTCTAGGGGAAAAGTTGAACAAAGTGTGACACAGTGACACACTGACATTTGTATTTGTTATTTTATATATAGTAGCATAGCTAGAGGAGGGTGGTTTGCCCAGGGTGACTCTTTTATGGGGGCAGCACTTTTGTGTTTGTGGTATAAGACTGTATAGGCTGTATTAAAATGAGTGGTTTTAATGTTGGGACACTTCCCACAGTTAAAGGACCTTTTCAATTTTGAGTAACTTAAACTGTGGCATATGTATTGGCTGAGCAACAAACATTATCCAGTGATGCATTCAGAGCTGTTTTATCATTGTTGACAATGTGAAACAAACCCAAGATGCATTCTTTTAATGCTGCAACACCAGTGTGTGTGGGAGACACACCTTGGTTGTTATCATATAAATTTCAGTTATTTTCCTTGACAGAAGTGCATTTGAGGGTGTGTTCTATTTTTTATTATTCAATACCACCAAAACCAAATTAGTAATGTTTCATCATCACCGAGCAAATCCTGAATTTTCTGTTATGATGAATAATTGTACTCTTAATGGGTGGGGTCCTTGCCTTGAACATCTATGGGAACTCAAGGTCTTAAGTGGAATTTGTATATACAATACATTCAGTGACATAGCTAAAATGTGTGCTGCCTGAGCCACCACAAAAAAATACATAGTGTACAATGACTCATTCTTAAAGTTATAAAAGTTTGTGTACCATTACTTTCACATACTCAAATATAGTATGCTTCAAATACACACCAAACATAATTAAACTTTATCAGTAACAGTTAAACAGTAAAAATGACATATAGGGAAAAAGTGTAAAAAAAATTAGGACATCTTTATTTTTTAAATGAAAAATACAACTTTCTACAAAGTAACTTTTCTTGCTTATACTCTACAGCAGACACAAAATTGCCGCTGCTATAAAAGTACTCCTCTGCCCATTTCTAGTTTAACTACTGGATACATTACTAAAGATACTGGAAAAATAGCCTGTTCATTGTACCACTTCTGCAATGCTCAATTTTTTACAAGAGTCAGATGAGACCAAAAATGGAGTATTGCTGTAATATCTGGATTAGAGATACCCAATCCTCACTTTCCAGCCTTGATATGATTCAAAAGCTCTTACACAGCCTTGTAGGCAATAAATTATTTTATTTATTATTATATTACACTGTAACCCCCTTTTCCACAGATGAAATGTTGCTAGCCTCCCAATTCTCTGTCATTATTTTCATGATTAATCTTCAGATGTGCTATATTCATTAGTTCCACCAGTTCAAGCCTTCACAGCTAGACTAACCTGCAATACCATATACGCAAAGTCGACTCATCCTCATCCTCTTCATATTCCATTCTTTTCCTCCCCATACCTGTTGCTCCCCTGATCATTATGATCAACCTCTTCAAGTTTAAGGTCAGCCATTATCTATCCTACATAACTACATAATACACACTTCCTACTTTTACACTTTTCTTACAACCTCACTCATTAATCCTCTACCTTGAGTGGCTCTTATATTGATAGAATAAATAGTTAAAAAAATGATTTAACAATAAAAGGGATATATATGTAGCCAGTGTATAGATTGCATGTAGCAGTCAGCTTCCTTTATGTTTGCACCTGTAGATGAGACAAAGTAGTAGCTGAAATCAACCTGCTATGAATGATACATCTGTGAAAATCAGCCGTTCATTATTAACATGTCAGGAGAAACTGATTGAAATCAGAGGAAACCGAAAGATACAAAAAAAAAAAAAATGTTGGCTAAATCAGAGGTTAGAAATGAATGTCGCGGAATTTCAGAGTAACACTATGACGACTATTTAAATTATCTACTCTTAGTCTTCTTGAGTCATATTTTGAAATTATGTAATTCTTACCATCTTCATCTTAAAATAATGTATCAATATTATTAGCAAAAGATTTGTTCCTTAAACTGCACACTGGAAAATTTCCATAATGGCTCTCTTTTACAATATCAACTTATTGGTTAATTCTTCTGCAAATTCTGTTGAAAGTAAACGACAACATTTATTTGTCCTTTCAATCAATGTGCCTTAGCTACGACGTAGCTAGTGCAAGAATGATGACAATTAAAATAAAAAGCAAAAATGATTACAATTCCGTGTACCCATAGTCAATAAAATAAAATATTCAATCAACCGCTGTGTAATATTTTAAAAAATTATTTTAAGAATAGTTGCAAAGTTTTTTTCCAATAGCTTTTTATTTATTTTAAAGGAATCATTTTTTTTTAAAAAAACAAAATTCGAGAGTGGTAACACTTTGAAAGAATACATACTTTTCAAGTTTTTGAATTATTAAATAATAATAAAATAAATCGATATTAGAAAATTACAAATCAATTTCTAAAAAAAAAACAAAAGAAAACTAAACTTCAAAGAAAATGTTTTATTCTTTTTTTGTTCCAGACAATATAGTTCTATAAATTAAAATAAAAATAATAAATAATTACATGTTCAAAAATTTAAACAAAATTCAGATAACACTATGGCATACTACTACAGACTTTTCACTCACCCCTCCCCAGTATTTATTTTTCAAGGACTTGTCTTTAAAAAGTGTAAAACACCACTCAATGTAATAATCTGCTTCAATACCCAATTGATGAATAATATATCAAATTAAAAAAGGAGGTGAGTGTTAATCAAATAAAAAAAAGGTTCTCTTCCTAAACATTTTGAAGAGAAACTAATTTAAAAACATATTTTCTCTTTTACTAAATTCTCCAAAAAGTTTTAAGATGTTAAAAATGAATTTTGGAAGATATTCATTTAATCGACATGTTTTTTACGACCCAAAAAAGCCAATCGACACTTGACAAGTTGACAATGTTTTTTGGGTTTTTTTGTTTAGAGAGTAGTACACTACAAAATAAACATTTTTAAATACAAATATTTCAGTTTTTGCTTAAAAAAATATTTCAGACTTGTTTTTATATTCTTTCAGCTTTCGATTAGTAGAAAAAAAAATAACAGTAAAAGATAAAATAAAGTTTTACATACTAAGTTAATAGATTTTCTTTTAAAACTCTGGTGTGAATTTTCCGTCATGAAAATTGGAGATACGTACCAACCTAAATTGTTTAAAAATGTAGAATGTAAATTTTTCATGTCAAATCTGAATGAACATAATGTTTTAGTAAATTATGCAAGAAATACTAACTTTTTTACTTTTTTTAGTCAAGTTTTGAATGAATTTTCAGTAAGTTCATGATGATTGATATTGCATTGCTGCATAGCATACATAATTACTGAAATTGAACATCTTCAAGGATTTTTCCTTAATTTAAATGTAAAAAAAAAAATGATTCACACACAATTTAAGTGTTCACAATATGTCGAAATGGGAGAGAGTAAAATTGACATATATCCAAAAAGTTTTCTAAAATAATAAATAACCTATTCGACTATCAATGAATAAGTCCTGAAATTTTCATTTAAATCTGGTAATTCTCTGAGTTTTGGTCATTTTTTAAAATTTGAAAGTAAAGTTTACCATAATTTTCAATTTTCATTATAGAAAATAAAATGCACACACATTTGGGGATACCTTCCTTCCTTGTCATTGTGAATCTATGACAACGGTATCAAGACCAAGAAGACAAATTTAAATCTTCTTCATTCTAGTTCTCAGCTCCTGCAAAGGTGAAAGGCTGAACCCCATCATCACCAGCCTTCTGTAGCACCATGGATGAATGTTGTTTTTTTTTTTTTTTTTTTTTTTTTACTTTTTAGACAAGCAGTTACTGATTAGTGCACGAAATCAAGAGATAGAGCATCATGTAGGTACCACCAAAAATTCGTTAAAAAAGAATAAAGATGATATAATGATGAAAAAAAAAATACCCAAAATATAGTAAAGTAAAAAAAGAATTTTATCGTCAAAATTTTTATTAGAAAATCAAAGGATTTTATGTAAAAAAAATTACTTCATTTTTCTTTTTTTTTTTTTTTTTTTTTTTTTTAAATCTGTTTTAGAACTTCGGAAATTCTGGTTAAAATCTTGTTTTTTCTTCCAGCAACAATCAATTTGTACGGGAAATTTGAGTGTCTTTTTGCAATAAAAAGAACCCTTGATTTGGAAATTCTTGCAAAAATCAGAGAATTGTTGGATTTCATTTTTAAATAACAAAACTTTCAAAACTAAAAAAACGAATTAAATTATTTTTTAAATGTTTTTCTTCTTTTTGAAAAACATCTGTTACTCTCTAACACATTTAATTTTATGAATTTAAAAAATTCTTTTCTGGATCACTATAAACTACCCCTTCTATTGTAACACTCTAGGCTCTACCTCAAATAGCCCCCAGGCCTTGCACAGGGTGAAAAAAAAAATAGTAATAATAATGAATTTTTATAAGAATTGTTTTCATTTTTTTTTTTTAATTAGAATAATTTATTAACTATTAAATCTTTTAAATTTCTGTATTAATTCATAGTGGCCAAGTAATATAAAAGTGATACTAAATCGATTAGATTAAAGTTGTATTTACTAATCATAAATGGAAAAGCACACTACAATTCAACAACTCCCAGTATTTTAAAAAAGAATTTTGAGTTTAAACATGTTGAATTTTGCAAATACAGATGTCCATACACAATATTATCAAAAAATAAGAGCAGTACCTATAGTAAATTTAAAATTTAAGGGTAATTTTTTAACATTTCCTCAACAAGCGTTTTCGTAAGACTATAAAGCCAGAGTATCTAAAATTCAATAAAATATTAGAATGCTTAATTAAATTTCACAAACTGTCATGAATTCACTCAATTCATCAAAAAACGCCAACTCCATCTTAAAAAGATGCTTCTTTGCGATATTTTAAACTAAAAGTATGTAGTATTTCTTTCAATTCAGCAAATTTTTCTCAAGAAACATTTCAGAAAAAGGTATTTTCTTTTTTTAAATAATTTTTAATAAAGAGAATTATGATGTTGACAAATCTATCAATGGGGATGAATTTATTGATTTTTACTGATAAGTAGAAAAAAAAATCCCATCAGTTTAAATTCAATTTGAAATACATCAAAGTATTTTGTTTATTGGGAATATTAAATTTAATTCATTACTTTGGAATTAAAGCTAAAATCAAAGCCTCAAGAAAGATTTTTACTTTTTTAAAATGCATTTTAAATTTAAGGTATTTCATTTTTTTCTTTTTTTCTTTTTTTTTTTTTTTGTACCTAAATTTTATATATATCTACTAAGAGTTTATACAGGGTGCAGATAATGGTAAGATATTAGCTAGATAAAGACACTATTGCCATTAGTATGCTTACCATTGTGAGGGAGGTATTTATGGGAAGAATATGTAGAAGGAATTTCTACCGCACCATGTATGTGCAAAATTTCAGTAATTTACTGTCAATACTAAATCAATACAAATTTTATTGTTTTTGTTAATTAGCTAATAACAAAAATAATTTAAAAAATAATTACAGAAAATTCTCTAATTTCACATGTTCCCAAAATTACTAAAACAAATTTAAGCCACATTAATAATACTAAAAATGCAATTAAATGATTGTTATTCTGCTAGATTTTAAAAGTTTGACCCCCAGGTAAAAATTATACATAGCTTTCTTATTTTCTCTTACCCTGAATATTAAAAATTTGATGAGATTTTTCTTTTTTTCCAATTTCTTTTACTTAGAAAAAAGTCATTATTTTATAAATTTATTTTGAAATTAAACAAGATGTATTTATTTGATGTAAGTGGTTTTAATATTTTTTTAATTTTTCTATTCCCTGTTTAAATCCGGAGAATTAAAAACCATAATATAAAAACGTACTCTAAAATAAATTCTGAAAAAATTTTCTATTTTTGTTTTGTTTAACTTCTTCAATATTATCATGTTTTTGTTTTTTTTTAATTCTCATCATCAGACATCTGCATGTCTTTTGTGTTTTCCTGAGCAAACAACATATTGCAATCATTGCCCCCCCCCTCCTTCTTTTTTCTGTTCTCTCTTTTCTTCCTAATGAATTTCCTTTGGTATAGAATTTCCCATCAAACATTTGTAAGGTAAAATATTGATGATATTATTATGATATTATTAGAATTGTGATGCCAGTCCATTCCTAATTTCAAATTTAAATATGAGAAACCCTTCAAGAGCAAAACTGCTCCAAGTCTCATTACTCTTTGATAAACTTCTTTTGTAGCTTTGGTTTCAATCACTTGTGTATTTGTTTGAAATATTTTCTCGAAATTTGTTCACTGACCTTTTCAGAAATATCTGAACAAAAATGCAGAAGAAAGAAAAACAGGAATTTGTTTCTCTTCCTTTTAAGAAATCAGTATTTAAAAAAAAAAAAATAAAACACAAAGAAAAAAAATCAACTCCTCTCATTTTAAAATTGATACTGTATCTTTGAGCCAATGCTTAACCCTGCCTTACACTGTGCTGTAGATGGCCAGCATGCTTTAATCACTCAACCATTCTCAAATTACAATATATGAATTTGTTACTGAATGTTATTCTTTATTATCGTTGCTGATGGCAAATTCTATTTGGTTGCATTTGAATCAAAAAGGCTTTTTCTGTTTAGTCATCAATCTTTTATTAAGATAGAATTGAAGCTCATAGTATAGTTGATATCATCATACAAATGAATGAAGAAAAAAAATTCGACATTTTTTTTTTCTTTACAGATTATTCCTCTGTAAAACAGGCTTTATTTAATGTTGTGCTTGAAAAAGTCTTTTCAGATGGACACAAACAAGGGCAAAATGCAAGACTATATGATCTCAATGATTAAAAAAATATATTTATGCAGGAAAGCTGAAATGCTCTCAATCTGAGCAAGAATCCCTTCAAAAGTAAATTCTGTATTTCAGATATGGTTATTTTGTCAGATTTAAGGAAGTGGGTGAGGTTGAGAACTTTTTAACATTCCCTTTTTTTTTCAAAATGACATATTGAAAATATTATAACACATTCCGAAAGGTTTTCTTCTCAGAGAGGCAAACTATTAACTTGACTGATGTTTACAATCATTTATTTTCTTTTAGTTATTAGCTAGAAAACACAGGGAAAAACTGTAATTGTTCATAAAAATTGAATCCCATAAAGTTAATTAGTAATACTAACTTATTCAAGAGGATCGGATAGATATGATGTAGAGATTTTTACTTGACCCCCAACTGAGTCAGGTTGTGACACAAGGTCAGTTTTTAACGTGGAGACCTGAGTGTCTTAACTTAGCTGGTCATAGCTTGTCCAAGCTGGTCTTAGCTGGTCATAGCTGGTCCAAGCTAGTCATAGCTGTGATACTACCAGCACAGTGACAGATCCCTGTGCCAGATTGAGTAAATAAAAACCCGATTATCTCCCTTAGCCCATTCACTTATTAACCAATCAGAATCATAAAGATTCGACATGGGTCAGTTGCCTCCCCACCTGTAATGGTGCCTGGCAAATTTAAATGTTGTATTTATTTAGATGTGTACAATAATGTCCTATTATAACAATTTATGTGGAGCCTCCTTCCCTTGATACCCTAAGCATATGTTTATTTTGCTTAATGATTAATCCGGCCTTGCTTGTTGCTGATGTAGATGATTACTTTCAAAACTAATTAATTTATTCAGTATTTTCAATAGAAATGAATTTCAACACATAGAGGAATTTTACATATATATTTTTATATGAAGCATAGCATAATTCAAAGAGAGAGAAAATATATTTCTGGATACACAGCTGAAAGATAAACAAGTGTGAGAGTGTGTGATGCACCACATAGCTGGTGAGAATTAAGAAGACAGTTGGATGAAGAAATTTTCCCTGGTGGAAAGAAGTACTGCTATTTGGGTTTATACCACTTGCTTTTATAGTCCTGAATATGGCAAAATCTAATTGGCAGACAAGGTGGTGGGGTACTCCACAAGTTCCTTTTGATTTCCTAAATATACTAAAATATAAGTATACTGTAAAGATAAAAAGAAATGATAAATAACACCAAAGAAATCAAAGTTTCACAATCTCTAAAAATAGATAAAAAATTCAGAATCACTAGGCCATGAAGTCATATTTCCATGAACCAGAAACAGTTCTAATAAAGATATGATATCATAGCCTTGTGAACTAATCAGAAACTGTCCTGATGATTATATGGACATCAGAGATAAGATCCATTCCCAACCAGAAATCAAGTTGCAATTTCTAAACAAATCTCTTTGTTTCACCAGCATATGTCTATAATAGTAATGTTAGCCATTTCCATATAAAGAAACATTCAGCATTCATCAACTGAGCAAATTACTATCGGTTGAAATTTATAAAATCTTTTTTCTTAAAACAATTTTTCAGAAAAATAGGTTTCTCAAACCCAGTAGCTGTTATCACTCTTTCCAGTATTGATGACAGCTTCCTTCCTAATATTTTAATTGAAGCAATGTGGAATGTCAACATGTTGATTGTCATTATTTTCTCTTTAAGTTAACATGTGATATTCATTTTAGCTGTTGTAAGACCTCAAGTGATGTGGTTTCTATTATTTGGTACAGTCCTTTATTTGCGATTGTATAGCGCCTGTCCACAAGGTTCGAAGAAGTATGGACTTCACCAAGATTCATAGGTTTAACTCATTCAAAGCCATTTTTAACCATTAATCTTAGAAAGTAGTTGTCTGAAGCTGACAGTTTAGATATTTCTGAACATGTCTGGCACCATGCACAACATCCATATAAGGAGATAATCAAATGAAATTCCATGAATTCATCAATTCTCCAATGCTTTATGTTTTCATGACCACAGTATTGTAGAATTGATGAAGTTAATTTATACCCTCTGCATCTTCTGATTTCTGTTACAATTTCTGTCATCTAGCTTGATTTTGACATTTCCAATACTTAATTCTCATCTGGTGTTGTCTCTTTTGTCTACCTTGCAGTTAATAGGCCTTCTTTTTTTTTCTTTCATCCTTGTCTAATAGTTCTTTCAATTCAGAAAAATAGAAAAAAAAAAAAATAAAGCTATAACCATGTTTGTCTCTGAACTGTTTGAGGATCATTTCTTCACTGCAAAGTTGTGTCCCCTTGATATTTTTTAATTATATGTATTGACTTTGGTGTGAAGATTTAGAAATAATCTGGGTTGGTATCCAGGTATGCAGTAAACCACTTGGGAATGTAACTTTCATTAGGTTATTCAACCAGGAGAAGGAAAACATTGATGTAACACCTGCAACATTGCAGCATCCAATGATGGTGACTGATTTTTTTTTGGGGGGGGGCATGCTATTCTTGCTCAGAGATTGGGACTGACCCAGTGCAACATGTTCCTCCATTTTTAAAAATTTCATGTCTAAGCATTGCTTGATATTGTAAGATCTTTTTGCATGTTCAATGGCTGGCCATAGCTGGAAAAGGTAATTATAAACAATAAAGATTTGACAGAAGTTTTTAAAAGTTTATCCAGCTTAAAGAGCCATATTTGTTTAAAACACAGCTAAGATTTACAATGATATCTTGTAATAGTCATAAATGACAATGAGATGACAGCCCTCCTGTACACTAACCCTTATTTTATCAGTAATATGCTTGCCTTAACCCCTGACCTTTGGCAATCCTTTTTCCTGAATTTCAATTTATAATATACAGATTAAATACCAAAAGTTATGAAAATAAACTTTAGATAAAAATTAGAAAAAAGCTGAAAAAAGCAATCATAACTCGTGCAAGCTTAAAATAATAATATTGTAAATGTCATTAAGGGCTCTAGAATTATAGGAAGTGAAAGAGTCTGATCAGGCAGGTGTCCTAAGACATTACAGCCTCAGCTTGGTCATCACCTTTATACTGTGATAAGACCAATTAGTTTTTGCTTGTTGGAATGTGAGAACACTGACTGATACAGTCATCTGATAGACCAAATCAGAGGACTGCACTAGTAGCTAAACAGCTACAACAACTGTGATATTGTTGCTATTGACCATATTAAGTGACAAGGCTAGATTATCCAAGAGAGCTGATTTCTGCACCTTCTATTGGAAGGACAAAGAGAAATAGATGAAAAGGAAGGCAGGAGTCAAGAACTCTTTTGCAGAAAGGATGGCAGAGTTACCAATTGGTATAAATGATCACTTGATATCAATGCCCAGGACACACCACTGCTGTTATGGCTGCAGTACATGTGGTGTCCCTATGATCCTAGTGAGTTTTAGAATTCATGCTTATGCTTGATGTCAAGGCAAGTGCCTCCTATATGGATATTTATCCATACACCCTCTTGCATCAAATGCAACACAAGATCAAAGTTTAAAGTGGGATTTTCAGTCAGCCTGTTATATGCCTCAACTATGAATACAACTGAAGAAGAAGAAAAGATATCTTTTTATGAAAATGTAAAAAGTGTTTTACTAAAAGTTCCTAGGCTGATAAAGTTGTCATTCTTGATGATTTTAATACCAGTGTTGATAGGAATTATCAAAGAGAGAGTGAACTTGGAAAACATACTTTTGGGAAGTGTAACAGTAATTACATGCTACTTTTTCAGTTGGATAAAGACTTAGAGTTGTTTATTAGTAACACTAATCCTGGATATGATGATAAACTACATTCGGCAGCAAGGCTTCTGATTGGGAGATTGGAGGCTCTAAGGAACATGGAACCACCTATTAATTGCTGCTGTTCCCAGGTCCACCCTGACTCAGGGTGGTAGCACCTGCTAGAGTCCCAGCTATAGGCAAATAGTGAACCCCCAAACAACAACAACAAAACCCTATGAAAGTATAAAAAATTACCAGCAATACATTTTTATATAAAAATATTAGCAAAAATACATTTTATAACAGTTGAATGCATACAATTACGTTCAAAATATATTTAGTTGAAGCCATAATATAGTGTTCAAAATATTTAGATTTTGGCATTTAATAACCTGTAGTGGTTAATATGCTGCTAAACAAAATCAAACAAACATTTTCAGTAACACCATGTCCCACCAGAGGAGAAAGATAGAAGACAACATAGAAGTTACTTGATTCCAAACAATGGCAAAAAATAGACTATATATTTTTGAGGTGACACAATATACAAGGTGTCTCTTGTGTTCATGTTATGAACAGTGCTAAGTGTTGGACTGACTTTGATTAGTATGTGTTCAGATGAATCTTTGTTATTAAACCAATAGTGAGTTCCTCAAATGTACACATTCTTGGAGAAACCCTGTACCACTCACTTGAGAGATAAGCACTTGTTTAAGAAGCTTGATGGTCACTTGGACAAGTTTAACTATGAAAACACATGACCAGTTTTTAAAGAATATGATGAAAGATGTAAATGGACTGATGACATTAAGGCTATGAAAAACAAGGTTAAACAGCTGTCATATGACAGATAAATGGGGGCATGATAAAGCTTAATACAGGCTACAGCTAATATTAATGATTCAAAGCTCTTCTACAACATTTTGTGTAGTGTTTGTGGCCTACTATCCTCTCCATTGAACCATCCTCATGCAAAAGATGGTAATTCTCTTAAATTGTGACTTTCATGGCATATTAGTCATTGAAGGATTACAGACTTAATATGTAGATGAAACCCAGATAGCATTTTCAAGAATTTTGCATGTAAACTTATGAAAAAAGAAAGGAAGAAAAGTTAATCAAATGCATCAAAATGTCTTTTTGTAAGTTTGTAGCTTGATATGACTGAATATCTATGGTATTTTCAGCATCCTTTTCTAGAACCATATTTTTGTTGCTTCAAATTTTTTCTTCATCTGTGAAGAGAATGCCCAGCATTCACTGCCATATAGGAGGACTGATATTACATAACAGTTCAGTACTCTTTTCTTCATTTCTAACAAAATTTTCCTGTTCCTTAATATTTTGCCTAGCTTTTGGAAGGAATCTTTCGGTCATAACAATTTACTTTATTTTAATGTTCAATTTTAAATCATTTTAAATTTTCTTGAAATGCACCATAAAAATGTCTTATGAAATACATACAAAGTCAAAAAACAAATTAACTGCTGCCCCTAGCCACCCACCTATCTTAGATTTACAACATAAGTATTCCAAACACAGTAAAGTAGGTGCTAGTAGTTGATTGATTAGTAGTCATTTTGTAATAAAAAATGACTGAAAATCAGTCTAATCAAATTTACTATTAATTAACTGTAATTAAAATTGATATTTATGACATTATGGCACTATGACTGGTGTCAAAGGTTGACTGGCAGTCTATTTTTTCTAAAGGAAAAAATATTTTCATGTTATCACTATGTGATACCATGAATTATCTGATTTGTGGAGTATAGTTCGAGAAGTGTGATTGGTCATTAGTTATAGTTTTAGGTTTATTTAACTTAAGTGTTCATTTGATAAAGGAATTGTTCATTGGAATAAGTGACATGAAGCAAATCTTTATAGGGCAGACTTGTGTTGATTAGGGATATAACACATTTTCAGATAGAATTGACAATGACACCTGTGATAATCAGGTCAAATGTCGGTGAAATTCTGAAACATGGAAAATGTTCCACTGAGAGTGCAATTTTGATTGGCCCACTGTGAGAGAAGGGCTGGGGTGTAGCTTCTCATCTCCCTCTCCAATACTTATGGATGCAGGATCATTATTTTGATTAGACCACCAATCATTTTGGGATCTTGGGGCTTTCCTTTCTCTCCTTCAAGGCATATGACACAAGACCATTATTATTGGCTAGCCAATACCATTGATCAAGTATTATTATTGGCTGGTCAATCAGAACAGTGCAGTTGGAGTTTATGGTGCCATAAAAAGCAGTCACTGAAAGAGAAGTAAGATTGAACTGGTCTCACTGCTAGTAGACCAACACTCTCCCTGCCGGATGACTGTGGTGCTCAATCAATTAAAGACCTATTCTCTACGCCGCTTTTTGAACTCCTTCAATCAGCTGCCTTCGTTTAAATAGCTGAACGACTTAGTGCTGTTTAGCCATAACTGAAACCGCCAATCAACCTCTTCCTTCCAGTTTAAGAATTCCTTATATGGGGAAACTTTTTAAAGTTCCTTTTGTTTATGTATTCATGATCTTAATCAATCATAGTCTCTATATCTATAAAAGGCAGGATGTGTGTGTGTGGGTAATGAATGCACGGCCGCAATTTTCAATGGATTTGCACCAAAATTTACATGCACATGCTCCAAGTTAGTGGAAAGGCCAAGACCGACTTTGCATTTCCCAACTCCCATCGGTAGTGGAAATAATCGATTTTTTCATGCTTCTACGGCAGTTTTCATGTAGTTTGCGGCCATTTTGTACTGGCCAGAGTGAGAGCCAATAGCTGGCTGGCACGAATAGGCAGGAAGATTCTGTTGGCCAGCGTGAGAGCCAACAGCTGACTGACACAAATGTTAACTAGCATGCTAGAATGAAAAAAAAAATTGGTAGCTGCATTTGTCACAAGTGGGAAAAATTTAAATCTGCATGGCACTTTACTCCAATTGGCTCATTCGCTTGCTTAAACTCAACATTGATTCTGATTCCGCAGCACTGGGTTGGGTGTGAAAAAGTATTTATTGTTATCATTCTTTTTTCATGCGGTTTTTCCAGTTACGAGTCCTTTTTTAAAGCTGATCGTTTTGTGTTCATTTTGTTTAGTTCTTTTTTTGTAACAGATTTAATGTTTAGTATAGATCTTAGAAAAAAATTGCAGTATGAGATAGGCAAGAAGAAAGGCATGTAGCAACATCAGCATGGCAAAGGGCACTCCTTTAAAGGCAAGGAAGGGCAAAAATATTTTAAGTGATAGCGATTACTGTATGAATCGTACGATTTTTGAATCAAGCACGAGCAACGCTGAGCCATACTGCTAGTCATAAATAAAAGTTGTTATTTTTACACTTGTTATGAGTGTTGTTGAAGTTTACCAGTGACTTTAGTCTTTCACAAGCATAGCCAGAGAAAAGAGGTGTCAAGCCTGATCTTTGACAGTTCTTCACTGATATTCCTGCATATACTGGAACACAATGTGAGTACACAGGATTGGTGCAGATTGAGCTCACCAGAAACAGATCAACAGATACAGACCAGAGAAAGAGTGGCATTCAGCAAAGCACATAGCAACAGGGTTATAATATTTAAACATAAAAATATTGTTTTTTGGGGTTCTTTTTTTTTTTTTTAGTTCTTTTTACTAATATTCACCCAAGGCCCAATAGCCACTCTAGATATAGGGTTATTGTGTGGAGTTATATTAGCACATGAAAGGACAGGTATTAGGAGTATAGAGCTGAAGCAGACTTTAGAAGGAGCTGGAAACCCAATCCTAAATAGGAAACATGGATAAACCTCTATTCCTGTTTATAAGACCAGGAAGGATTGTGAACTGAATGATAGGCAAACCTATCTACTCCTAAAAAAATTTAAATAAAATATTTGTTAATATTACTAAAACAAATTTCAAACAAAGTATTGTATAAATACAATAAAATTTGAAACAAATCTTGAATATTCTAATTGCCTCTTTAAGACTCTAACTTCCACTAAATTTTTTTAAAAGTCTTGGTTTTAAAAATTTTTTACAAAAATGATTGAAAAAACAAAAACTCATACTATTTTTTATTTCAATTTTCAAAATATTTTTTTTTCATTTTAGTGTGTTTTTGTGTGAAAATAATTAAAAAAGTTTTATTTTTATTGCTTTTTACTGTTTTCTCTTACCCCACAATCTCAAGCTAATTGTACACTTGTTTTTTACTTTCTATTCTTTGCTTATGGGCGAATTCCACTTCAATTGTAACTTTCTTTTTAACTATCTTCTTACACCACTAAACCATTAGCACTGTTGTTAACTTAATTTCTTTGCTTCAATTGTACCCATAAACCTTATGGCACAAGTCATTACAGCTCAAACTAACCAGTTTGAAGCAGTCTCTTTTATGACAAATTAGTAATATTTATTTTATTAAGTTTGCATCAAAGAAAATTTTAAAATTTGAATTTTTAGGTTAGTAGTTATAAAATTTACACTAATGTCCTCATTTTGTTGTTATCATGACATTTTGTGTATTGTCCAGTCTTTGTCAAGTTTATGTCAATTTGGGAAACCTACAGGGAATTCTGAACTGAACCCTTTATTTAATCTACAGGAGTAAGCTTCACATTCCACTATCCATATCAAGGAATATCTTGTTTAGTTTTAATTTTTAGTACTGCTCAGTTATTGCTCACTCTTTTTTCACTGAGTCCAAGTACACACTGCTTGGCCTAGGAGTTGAACTCACAATTGCTATATCACCAAATTCATGAACTAACTCTTTAATACATTAGGCTATTGTCTCATTGGACAATTCACTCTGTAAATAATGTTAACTCTTCATCCCAGAAATTCAGACAGAAATTAGTAGTTATATATTTTACTTATTTGAGCTTAGCTTCAATTTTTAAACTTTTGAGAATAAATTAATTTTCCTCTCACAATCTGCCATCATCAGATAACCTCCTGTTAAGTTTAATAATCCACAATTTGTTTTACATCTATGATTATTAGTGATGTAAGTATTAAATTTTCTGATTTACAGTGGGACTGGACAATAGAAAGTAGAGACATGTGTTGTTTTGGGGTCCCCTGAATGATTTTCAGCTCAATTATGAAACTGTATAAATGTTATTTGCACTTAAGAGGAAGATTAAAAATGTTGCATTTCTAATAAAAAAAAATAGGTGTTAAGGTTAAGAATAAATCCTGATGAAGAGTCAAATGTCCTGAAAAGAACATTTAACCCGTTTAGACTTGTTCTTTTTGGGGGGTGATGCCAAAAAAAAAAAATGGATTCAGCACCCCCAAAACAGGAATAGAGGTCTAGATCATGATTTTTCAAAGGAACTATGGGGGTAAACTGAAAGTTTATTTGTTTTTTTAAGAAAATAAAAAGAAAAAAATGAAAGAAAGAAATGCAACAATAATCATTTTGCAGAGGTACATAACCCAAATAAGTGTTGATGGACTCAAATGTAAATCTCCAATTATACCTTTTCTTCAAATAGTTTGTTAATTTTAACACCTCCAAAATGAAACCTCTCTTATAAGCATCTGAGAGAATTCTTTTTGCCTTCCATCAGCATGGCTGATGCTAACATCCAGGAGAGTGACTCCTTGTGCCATCTCAGACTAATATTTACCACTGACATGAAGTGGAATGATTATATTGAATCAATTGCTAGGTCTGTTGCTAGGAAAGTTGGTGCACTGTGTTGTGCTAGACAATTTTACTTGTCAGAATCTATCTTACATATTTATAAGTCTACCATTTATCCTTGCTTTGAATATTGCTGCCACATTTGGTCTGATATGCCTGCTATATATTTAGTGATTCTTGATAAAATCTATAGAAGAATCTGCAGTGTTATTGATTCTGACCTGGCATCTTGACTTCAGTGCTGCAATGTAGCTTCCTTGTATGTTTTCTATAAATACTTTCATGGTAATTGTTCTACCTAGACTTTATAAATTTAAGTGAAGTACTAGATTAGCAACAATATCGCATTATTTTCCAGTTAAAATAGCTAGATATAACTGTGAGTTCTATGCTGAAAGTTTCTTCTATCACACTTCTCGCTTGTGGAACACTCTTCTAGCTTCTTGCTTCCCAGTTAACTTTGATCTTCAAAGATTTAAATACAATGTCACTTGTTATTTTCTGTCTTAATTTCTGTACTTTTATTGTACTCTCTCCTTAGTAGTGCTTTTATTTTCTCATATTCTCTAGCACTCAGTAACTCTTTGCATCATAGTGGCTTTATTGCCTTGCAAGGGATGAAATGATCAAAAAAAGATATGCATAACATTACCTTCCATTCTTTAATCTTTAAGGTCTAAAGAAAATATAAAATATCTGCCTTGTTTGCTAAATATTGTTACAATATTGTAAAGGGGAGAGGATTTATTCTCTATTTGTATTTCCCCCATTATGGGCATTATTATATCTGTGATAACAGTATAGGTCATGGATGGAATGGAATAACTGAAAGGATAAAGAATGACAAACATGCTTTCTTCTTCGTGAGACCTTTTTTACTACTAAGACATACACAAAACTATACGTCAGCACATTGTGGCTATGCTCATAGTTAATGTTATTGAGTGTTGGCTTTTCCTTTTTTATTATTTGGGTTTCCATTATTTTTAATCTTTTTTACATTTAGATGAGGCTATTATACTTATATTTTTCACTCGTACCTTCAGATGGAGTCTGGTAGGTTTTTGTGTTAGTTTAAATAGTAATAACATATTCACTACTTTATTATATAAAAAAACCACTAACAGAAACTCTTGCCACCTTAATTTTAAGAGTAGCCCACTAAGATATAAAATAGCAGTTATAAAAAATTTCATAAAGAGAACAAATGTGCTGATTGTGTTTGAAAAAAATAAAACATTCCTATATTCCTCCAATATTCAAATCTTTTCATACATAATGCTTACAGAAATCACAAAGAAAATAATATAAATAGTCTTGATAAAACTAGGCACTGTAGTACTGCCTACCAACTCATTGACAACTATAGTTAAAAAGAATTTATTGAAATGTAATATAAAATATGGTCTATATAGCTGAAAAAAAGTATTATCTTTGCATTTCTTGTACTCAATGTGGTTGCAACCAGGAATGAATTTCTGTGTTAAAAAGTTTGTGAAGAGTGAAAAGAAAACTTGTTTCACAAAAAAAGATAGTTTGCAAGTCATGTACCTAAAATCTTACTGATTGGTCCTAAAATAAGTGCAGTAAATAAGGAATATTTCTTATTACTTTGTATAATGCATAAAAGAAATAATCTCTAAAAGGCTGCAAAAAAACATGCTTTTCTTTCACTATATTTTTTCAGTGCAAAAGAAGAAGAAAATTATACTTGATGTTACTTAAGCTATATACATGTTGATGTGCCTGAATATTTTGAGCATTGTCTTCCTTTCTTTCCTCCCTCAGGATTAGTGAATATATTCAATTTGGATTTTCAACAAACTACCAAGTTACAGATTAGAGCTTGCGGCAAAGATAAATTGATATTCTTTCATCCGTGTAATGTTACCTCGTTAGGGGACATCAATTAATTTCTTCAACAAACTGTCTCTCACACTTGTCTTTTTTTCTTCTTTTTTTTCCATTCTGTTAGGTGATTTGTTGGGAAACTTAGAAAAACTATTTACTAAACATAAAAAGCTAAGTGCTCTGTAATGCCCTGCTTTATTTTATTTTTTTTTTTTTTTGGTTTTGGTTTTTAATTTTAAACTATACATTTTCCTATAAAGTGTAAAGTATAAAATTTACAAGATTTAATCAAACTGCTGCATCTTTTGTGGCTTTTGCCATCTGTAATTCTAGTTGTCTATATACAGATTTGCCAGTATTTTTTTAGTTAAATTACAATGGAATATATGAGCAATATGTAAATATTTTTAATTCTTGTAATATCTTGTTCTTTAAATTCTTTTTGATGTTAATTCATAGAGAACTAAATAAAACTAACATGAAAATCTATTTTGAAGCATTTTGTGCAATGCAGTTGTTAGTATGCTCATCTCAAAACAAAATGCTGACTCTCTATTTATCAGAATGATCCGTGAATATAGCTTGCCGCAATTTATTGATAAATATCATGAAATCTTTTCATTTGCAACATCAATAAGACATGTAATTTTGTTTTCTTAATGCATTTTTCTTCTTTTTTTATTTATTTCTTGTATGAGTATTATCTAGAGGAATTCATTTTTAAGTTGATCAAGAACCCAAATTTTTTTCGGAATATAAAACCTACCCTTATTTTGTTTTAGGGGGAAAAGTCTACAGTTATATTTGAAAGATTTTTATTAAACAAAAATTCAACCTGATACTTCAACCAATTCTTTTATGAAAATCCAGTGACTTGACTCAAAGAGTTGTGAGTTCAATACCTGGCCACAGCAGAGGGGAACAAAAACTTGGAGAGATGAGTTATTAAAGGAAAATAACCAGAAAAGGCATGGCAAATAGAACTAAAACAATCTACCCTGGGGGACGAAATAAAAGGTTCTGTTTGAAATTCCAATGTATATCACCTGAAAAAGGCTGGAGTGTACAACAACCGAAACAGCATGAATATGACAACAAAGATGAGGACAACAGTCTGAACAATGTAAATAGTGTGAATATATAGACAGCTATTTTGAAGCATTTTTTATAATGCAGTAGTTAGTTTTGGGGAAAAAGTCTACAATTGTAACTGAAAGGATTTTATTGAACAAAAATTCAACCTGATATTTTAAAAATTAGTGTGTATTGTTCTGAACACAAAAGAGCTGAAAAACATCAGAATAAGAAAATACCGTAAATCGAAAGTTTATTGTTATTTAGTTTAGTTCAAAACTTACAAAGTCCACATTGCTTACATTATCACTTGAAAAGGAATCCGACATTTCATCATTAGATCCAATATGAGGATCAAAGAGAATGCTGTTTTCAGTTCCATTGCATTACTAAAAGCACATTGATAATCATTATATCACCTATATCCACCCATGTATCAGTCTTTTTTGTGTATAGCATGCAATTAAATTTTGACATCAAACTTTAAGTTAAAAAAAATGCTCCTTAAACAACAAAAAATATGGTACATCTTCCTCATCAATTCTGAGGCCACCTTTATATTTTAAACTTACAGATAATTAACAAACTAATTCAAAAGGAAATCTTTATATTTTCTTAAGATTTTCAGATATTACATTATGACCAAATCTGCTCATTTAAAACAAAAACAATTTTTTTCTCTGTATAGTCGTTTCACAGTTGCCTGAACTAATTTCAAACAAGTTTTTGTTTATCACGTAAATTGCCTACAATTCTGTTTAGAAATGTGTTAATAATTTTGTTATTTGTAATAAAGCTTGAAATAATTCAGGAAAGGAACCCAACTTCGATCCAACTCGGTCAACTGTAAAATAGAGAATTTAAGCAAAAAACAGTAGCTTAAATTTTCTTTAATGTACCTCATGCATTCTAGAATGAAATTTCAGTGAACAAAGTTTTATTGCATTTTATCATCATAGCACAAGAGTTTAGACATTAGTTTGCTTCATTTCCATTTGAAAATTCTCTTTCAGTGGATTACATAATGTTATACATAGATACATGTTTTGTATATATATATATAGGTGTTTTAAATAATGTTAGATATTAATAAATAAATACATACATACATACGTACATATATTATAGCCAGATGTTATTGTATATATAGAGAGAGTTTAGGTGTTTTATATATTGCAGATGTTATTGTAAATATATATAGTGTTTAAGTATTTTATATATTGCCAAATATTATTGTATTAAAATGTTTAGGTGTTATATATATATATATATATATATATATATGTGTGTGTATATATATATATATATATATATATATATATATATATTTATATTATTCATATGTTATTAGGCAACATATATATATATATATGTGTATGTTTTATATAGGATATATAATATATATATATATATATATAAGTGGGTGACAGGCTGTTTCATCCCATACATATACCACACTATAAACTATATTTCTTCATGTAGCATGTGTTTTATATATATATATATATATATTCATATCTACCTATCTCTCTCACTAACTATATATATATATATATATATATATATATATATATATGTATATAAAACACATGCTACATGAAGAAATATAGTTTATAGTGTGGTATATGTATGGATGAATATATATATATTGTTAAATATGAATATATATTGTTAAATATGAATATATATATAGTTAGATATGAATATATATATATTTGTTAAATATGAAAATATATATAGTTAGATATTCATATATATATATGCGTGTGTGTTTTGTGTCTTTACGTGTGTGTGTGTGTATATATATATTTTTTTTGTCTGTTTTTATGTGTGTATATATATATATATATGTTTTGTCTGTGTTTATATATATATATATATATATATATATATATAATAAAAATTAAATGGTTGGAGTTGTATTAAACCAGAAATTCTACCAGATTAGCCAACCATGGGTGGAATTTAAAATAAAAAATAAAAAGATCTGATTGTAAAATTTAAAAAAAAACTAAATGTTGCAACAATCATAGTAATATCTGTCACCTTTCTCAACAAGAAAAGTTTCCCATAATAACATTTCCAGACCAAAAAGACCCTTTGAATGAGAGATCGGAAATTTTTATTTGTTGTATACTTACTATAAAGTTCTTTTCCATTTGAAGTGGGCTGAAAAGAAATATGTATATTTCAGTTAACCCCCCACTCATCAATACATTTGAGTTTTTCCCTCCTCCTCACCTTCTACCACACCTCATGTACACTTATTTATTCATTTTTAAATGTCATAGTGTTCATAAAAATTTTTCTTTTTTTTTAAGATAAAGCTTTATGTAATCAATTGACTGAAATTGCCTGAAGAAACAGGAAGGTTCAAACCAAGGTAGTGGAATCGGCAGATCTTCTAATTTTTTATACATCATATATACATATACACACATGTGTGTGGGTTTTGTGTGTCTGTGTATGTGTGTATATATATATATATATATATATATATATATATATATATATATATATATCTGAGTGTGTGTTTTGTGTATGTATATCTATATATGTCTGTTTTTTTTATGTATGTATATGTGTGTGCATTTTGTGTATGTAAGTATATATATATATATATATATATGTGTGTTTTGTGTGTGTACTTTGTGTATGTATGTGTGTGTACTTTGTGTGTGTGTTTTGTGTATGCATGTGTGTGTACTTTGTGTATGTGTGTGTGTTTTGTGTATGTATGTGTGTGTACTTTGTG
>CAHIKZ030005292.1:0-15000 GCA_903632075.3 Acanthosepion pharaonis | reverse complement strand
TGTTTTAATATATATATATCCTTGTTTATACACACACACACACACACACACACATATATATATATATATATATATATATATATATATATATATATATATATATATATATATCAAACTTGAATTTAGTGTATTGGGGCAGCAGATCATTATTTAAACATATATTATTAAATATAACAGAGAATGAATGTCTATTATGTCTGATCATGAGCCATTCTAATGTTTGCTTTAATTTCTGGTGAAAATAAAGACAAAAATTGTCCAACATTTGGATATTTTTTTATTAAGTTGGTCCTAAGGTTTTGGCTCACATGAGCCATCCTCAAAGTGGTTATACAGACATGAAACAAAGATATCCACCATCAAAGATGATATTTTGACATAGAAAATTGCCAGGCAGCAATAATGGTTGCAGAATAGCAGATGCAGATTGTAAGTTTAAGATTCGTTTCTATGATGTCATACCTCACAATAGACTGAAGTATTAAAACAGAACCAATGTCTAGATGCAATGTAATGTGTTGTGACTAGTTTGAAACAAAATTACTCTGAATTCTAAACTGCAGAGAAAGCAATGGACAATCCACTCCACTATCTTTCTCAAGAAGGCATGACAGTTCATGGATAATTAATAATAATAATAAAATAATCTTAAGGAAAATATTTCATATATATATATATATATATATATATATACCCAAGTGTATGATTGGTGTATACGGAATAAATTCCAATCACCAACAATTACTATTCTTAAAAGAGTGCTTATAACATATTTATGTTACAATTTTTAAATATTAAAATTTTAAACTTAATATAGATTAAATTTACTTTTTTAAATGGGTAGTTTTTAATTTTAATTTCAAATTTTATCATAAAATTTAATACTTATTAGTTAGAATAAATCCTATTTTAGTATAAACCCAACTTAAATGCATTTAATAATTATTATAACTTTACTTCGTTGTCAAGTTTTTTGAATTCTCGTATACTTGTTTTTTGATTGGTCATTTCAGCTCATGTAACAGTGTTTCCCCTTACGAGGGGTGGTTAATTAATTTGAGCCTTTTAAAACATTCATTCTACAATCTACATTCAACATCATCACTTGATAAGACACCAAAGGTATTGAAACAAAATGGCTATTTTTGTAGTGATTTTATAACATATTTATGCTATTATTTTAAATAAATAATTATATATATATATATATATATATATATATATATATATATATATATATATATATATAATGGGCCCTTCCATTTAATTCAATGTATAAGGTTATCTGCATGCCTATGATGGGCATGACTTTTGAGACTGGCTTGAGAATTACACAAAAGACCACAAACAGTACAGGAGAATGTATTGTATCCAAGTGCAACAAAAACACTGTTAGCTGTCTTATTTTGCTTTCATGTTTCACACAGTCAAATGATGCTTTCTTCTTGATTAGGCCACAGATTGTATGGAGAGAGCCTTTATGGAAGATATCTAATTGATTAGTATGCCATCTATAAGGTGTCCAAGCTTCAGAGCCATACAAAAGAGTTGACAAAACAGCTTTGTACACTTAGATTTTAGTGTAAAGCTTTATTCCCTTTTCATCCCATAACCTATGATACAGTGAACCAAAGGAAGCACTGGCTTTTGCAATGTGGTTAACAATCTCGTCATCAAGTAATGCACTTGAATTTACCATGCTCTCGAGATATTTGAAAGATTTCACATACTTGAGATTCTTTCCATCAACATGTAAAGGGACCTCAGGAAACTTACGAACAGGAACTCTCTGTTTTACACCTCTAATTTGCTTCGGTGTCGGGCAAGGTTGATGACTAACTTCAGTTTTCTTGGTGCTGATGGTAAGTACGAATGCCTTGCATATTGCAGAAAATCTTGAGCTTCCTCTAAAGTGTTAGCTACAAGGGCTAGTGTCATCTGCAAAAAGTAGATCACGTATAATACTGGTATGTAGAAGTGTTTTGGACTTAAACCACTGGTAGTCAAACAGTCCTCC
Source organism: Acanthosepion pharaonis (assembly GCA_903632075.3). Taxonomy (NCBI): domain Eukaryota; kingdom Metazoa; phylum Mollusca; class Cephalopoda; order Sepiida; family Sepiidae; genus Acanthosepion; species Acanthosepion pharaonis. Next base: position 12,983 of record CAHIKZ030005292.1, on the reverse strand, counting down.
ATTAGTATGAAGATGAAATTTAACACCAGTTTTTGTATCCCACAAAGCATACCTCAGCATCACTGAGAAGAACAGTGCAAACAAAACAAGCAACATGAACTAACTTTGCTTAGTTCCATTAGTGACATCAAGTGGATCAGAACACTGACCATCAGATATAACACTAGCTTGCATACCAACATTAAATGAAATGATGACATTCAACATGTTGTCAGAAATACCAAGTTTTTTAAGAACTTTCCAGAGTACTTTGCTGTTTACAGTATCAAAGGCCTTACTAAGGTCTACAAATACCATAAATAGCTCCTTGTTTTGCTCATGAACCTTCTCTGCAACATGACGTAGGGCAAAAATCATGTCTATAGTGCCATGACCGGAGCAAAATCCACACTGAGATTCAGGGTAGATGGCATCAACAATGTGTTTTATAATTCTCTTGAGGATGAGCCTTGCCAAAATTTTTCTGCTGATAGACAAAAGTGAGATGACCCTATGGTTATCGCATACTGTTTTAAGACCTTTTTTCTTGTAGAGGTGTTTTACGGAGGCATTTTTGAAGTCCCGAGGAACATGACTCCAAATTTGAATCAAGTAGCTTACAAAGTGTATGCCCTCCATGTTTGTAGATTTCAGCAAGGATAGCATCCTTGCTAGGAGCTTTTCCTGATGATATCTGCTTGATAGAAGCTTGTACTTCCAGAAAAGTGGGTTCCAGAGATAACTCAGGAATTTCATGATGTTGTGTTGCAGCAAACAGAGGTGCACTGTTTCAAAATGATCTTTCTAGCGCTGAAATATGGCTTTTTTATCAGTTAGGAGAGTATTCCCATCATTAGCTAGAATTGGAGAGACACCATGCTTTTGGGGATCATACACTGATTTTAAACCATCATAAAAAGCATTTGAGTCCTTTTTGTCAGCAGCCATTTAGAGTTGAACAGCCTTGGCTGACCACCAACTCTCTTTCATTTGTCTGAGGGCATGTTGTACTCTTGCTTTCCACCCTTTGTCGCTGGCTTGTTTTGACTGACAGTTTTTGTTATTTATCCAGATCTGATGATACTTATGCATTTCATCAATCAGTTTTTGAACTTCTGTATCATCAAACCAATCTTGACATTTACACAGCGGAAGTCTGAGAATTTCCAGAGAGGCAACATGAGTGACATCGCACAATTCCTTCCATGATGATTCAACATCAGCAGGGATAATAACTGCCCGAAGAGCAGTGTCCAGTTTATCAGAAAGATCGCCTTGCACTTGATGATTTTTCAACAATGAGACATTAAGGTGTTCTGGTACAGATGACTTTTGTAACCGTTTATGTTTAGGACAAAATTTGACTTTGCTGTGAAGCAGGGTGTGGTCAGAGAGGTAACAGATGGCATGAAAAGAGTATGGGATGAGAAAGTCTTGAACATCTCCCTGCTTGGTTATGACAAAGTCAATAAGATGCCAATCTTTTAATCTGGGATGCATATATCCATTCTTGTTTTAATATATTCATATGTATCCTTGTCTTAATATATATATATATATATATATATATATATATATATATATATATATATATACACACACACACACACACACACCACCCTTGTCTTAATATGATATATATGTAACTGTTTTAATATATATATATATATATATATGACAGGTAAAAGAATCTGTCGTAAGTAATCCAAGTAGATCCTATTAATATAAAATATTAAAACTGATCCATAAAAGAGAGTTCAGTATAATTTTTATTATAGAGCATATAAGTGAATTACAATTAATGATATCCAAATGATTTACCTCATACAGATGATCATTTCATCCATGGGAAAGTAGTTTTTCCCTGGACTTATCAATACTTTTACTAAAATGAATAAAATGTTTCTTCACAGGAAATTTGAAAGGCAAAGGAAGAAAAGAAGGAAAAAAGGAAAAAGAAAGAATAAAAGGAGGGGGAGTTATAGAGATAAAGAGGGTTAAGGGACCTAAGGTGGTTGTGGTGGAGTCTGGTACAGATAAACACTATGGTGGAAAATGGACACTGATATAAATGTAACCTATCAACACCTGCGCAAGGAAGAAGAATAAACAAAAATTAATACTTTTATAAAATGATGTTAATATTAATCCATTCAATACTACATTTTTAACTATATAGTAAAAGTTACAGTAAAAATATTTAAGTAAATTATTAATATAATAATTTCATTTAAATATAACCAATCTCATTATACCAATATAATATTAATAAATTTTCAAATAAGTTTATAATATGTGTGTGTATATAATGGACTCTCCTGTCGGTTTTGACTCCAATATTAAACCTGTTAAACCGGTTTACGTTAGATGTCCTATCTTGAAGGTTAACTCCACAGAAAACATCCAGCTGGTGTATATGGTATCTGTGGAGTCCACAACTCTGAGCTGTACAAAAAGATGGCAAGGACAACAGCTTTGTAAACCTGAATTTTTGTATTCAGTCAAATATCCTGCTCATTCCACCAGGCAAAGTTTGCCGAAAGCACTGGTAGCCTTAGCAATCCGATGCATGATTTCATCATCTAAAGTTCCAATATATATATATATATATATATATATATATATATATATATAAAAAAAAAGAACAGTAAGATTCGTGGCTTTTAGCTTCCATTTTTGAAACATAGTTAGAACTGTAGCGAAAAAAAATTTTATATTTTAAATCAATTAATTTATTATATATATATATATATATATATATATAAATTATGCACATTTGCAAAAAAAAAATATATAATTGGTGTATATGGAATTTTGAAAAATAAAATATCTATAACCAACAATCTTACTGTTCTTTCTTTTTATTTATATACATTATATATATATATATATATATATATATATATATATATATATATACAAAGATATAATTATTTATTTTTTTTCCAATAACCAACAATTACTATTTTTAAAAGAGTGCTCAATATAATAATTATTTATTTTTAAAAATTATAACATAAATATGTTATAACATATAAAATATTTTACATTGCAACACAAATATTTCTGTGTTTTGGAACTTAAAATTGTTCACTCAACAGGCAATGTTGGATAACTTGTGATAAAAATGATTTACTTGGGAAACAATTCGGTAGTTCATTTGAAGTTAAAAAGGAGGCGGGAAAAACAAGATTCTAAAATCAAAAAATACATTTGTGTGTATATATATATAAATATATTAAAACAAGGACACACACACACACACACACATACACACACATATATATATATATATAAATTTCCGCCTCCCTCCACACACAAATAAACACAAATAGATCTACTTTTGGAAAAAAAAAAGAACCTAATGTCACAAACACCTTTCAATGCAACTGCATGCATATATATATATATATATATATATATATATATATATAATATAGAGAGAGAGAGTGAGAGAGGATTAATATCAGTAGAGGTTTTTCACTTACCTATTTGATGTTCCCTTCAGCATTAAATGACAAATTTCAAATATTTACCTGTAAACAATGACAATTGCTGTTCACCTCAATAGAAGCAATCATCTTAATTTAATATTTGCATTTCTGTATGGCAGGCGGCGTTTTCAATGTGAATGTGAGTTTTAAATGTTATCTTAATTAAAGCAGTCCCACCCTCAGGTATAAGAAGTGTCATCCCCTCTGAAAGCATTATATCTAGCATTTTGTTTCAGGTATAAGGAAGTCAAGTGTGGTTTCTGCTTAAACATCTTGGTGGCTAGGTGAAGGATATGATGGTAAGACCAGAAGCAAAATTTCTGCTTTTAAAGAATTACTAAGCAAAAGCTGGCTACAAAAGCTCCCTGACTTGTTCATATGTTGACCTTCTCACTTCCCTTTCCGGGAATATAACTGTGAAAAGATTTTTCAAACTCTTTGACAACTGCAGTGGTCGGCCAACACTTTCAGATTGGACCAGTTGCTGGAAGGCAGCAAAGTTTGAAGAGACTCTGCATTTCTGAAACTGTCTTTTACTGGTGTCTACATGATGTTTACCAAATGATAGTTATCTTTCTCAGTTTGCTCTCTGTATCTTTGCCTGTTTTGGACACTTGTCATTCTTATCTGTCTTTGTTTCTTTGCAAAAGTGCCTTGTGAAATGTTTGGAAAGACTCTCTGAAGAAGTGACTGCTCCTTTTGCTGTAACATTTAGCCTTAACTCTTGTCTCAAAATGTTGTTCATCTCTATGAGTCTCTGTATACAAGGGCAGATAATTTCAAAGTGATATGATCAAGTTGGTGGCTACTTTTAAATATTCTACTTTAGTTTCTCTCTTATACAAGGAAGTGCTTATAAGTTTTTTATTCAGCCAATTTTTTTTTTTTTTTTTTTTTTTTTTTTTTTTTTTTTTTTTTTTTTTAATAATTTTCTTTTTTATTTTATTTATTTTAGATAATTTCTGTTTTTATGTTCTGCCAACTTTTTTCTTTGTGGCTGGTGGTTTTCTAAGTGTAGCTTAGATGTGGCCCAAGGCTGAAAGTATGTGACTCCCTATTCAATCATAATGGATCACTTTTTCATTATGGATGTTCATTTAGTGAAATGGTTAGTGGATTGGAATGAAAACTCAGTGAGCAGAATTTTAATTCTGGTTGAGTTCATTACATTCACTTTTATTCAATTTTTTTTGTCTATACAGCCTGGTGGATTAAAACATTGGTTTGAGAACTTTGTGATATATTAATTGTGGGTGTAATCCGTGGGCCAGGTTGTGCAGATTTCGACTTAGTGGAAACAGGCAAGCAATAACTCAGCAACACTAAATAAGAACATGACATGATATCCTTAGACACGGTCAGTGAAATGAGGACAATTTACCCCACAAATTAAGAGATGAGGACATTAGTCTGAAAGTAAATAATGAAAATTCAGACTGAAATATAGAAAAATATGCAGACAAACTAAATGGTTTTAAAAATAGAGAAGATGAGTCTTGATGCTACAGAAATGTGGTTCTATAGAAGGATACCATGGACTGAACATGTGAGCAATGAGGAAGTTTAGAAAAAATGGAAATGAAAAAGGAAACTTATGCATAACATCAGGAAGGGGCAGTTGAAATTATGAGGGTACATAATAAGGAAAGAGGGCTTGGAAAATCTGATACTCACATGACAGATTGAAGGCAAGAGGGACAGAGGAAAACAACACAAACCACTTAGTCAGCTTTAGTAAATGGATGGTGGAACAAGGTTTAAGAGAGGTAGCAAAAAGACTAAATTTATAAAGAGCTATGAAGAACAGGAAATTGTGGAGAGCCATGATCACATACATCTTGAGGGGACATGGCACGTTAAGAAGATTTAAAAAAACAAGACAAAACCAACTTTTATACACAACTAATAAAATTATTGATTCTGCTTTATGATGGACTTCTTTCTTCTTTATATACCGTATCTGTTGCTTCAAGTATCTTCATCTTCAAGGAGATTGTTTACTATTATGATGGTAGAGAGCTCAGTTCCTTTTTTCAAAGTTAATGTTACTGATGTGCATTTGTATTAAATATTAATTTTTTCTCAGCATTGAATCATAGTGGAAGTTATGTCTGTAGCAGAATTAAACAACATCATGGGTTGACCCAAGCCTTGTGAGTAAAATTTGTAGACAGAACTATTCAGACGTTGTCAGTTGTTGTACTCACACGTAAATCACTGAGGATTTGGGCACACTGGTCTTGCTCAAAAACTTGACCATGCCAGATTATTCCCTTCATACCAGAAACTAAGGTCTGCTCAGCATAGATGCTATATAAACAACAGATCAGGCATCTGTGGTAGGGTTTGGTTAGCAGCTCAAGCAGATGAGCCTGCTCAGGAATGAGTAGTAACTGGCCATTGTTATTTTATTATTATTATTATTATTAACAGAATTAGCACTTAACATAATAGATGATGTTTATGTTGGCAAGCTAAACAAAGACATGGAATGACTATGTATTTATTAATTTTCTGTAGTGTCTGTGGCAGACTTTTATCTGGGCTTTATTGCTAAGTAATAATCATGTGACACTCTATTCACATGACATTTCACATATATACAACTCTTCATCTCCCATTCCAAACGCCTACCTTAGCATTAAGAAATAAAGAAGATTAATTATAATCTATAGCATTTCTTTCTTTCTGTTTCTATTTTTACCTCTCTCCAATATTATTTAGTTATTCTTTTCTTTTTCATCTCCTCACTATATTTGTCTTGATCGCTATAAATTTGCTGTCTCTCTTCTCTTTGTTTCTTTTTTACTTCCTTCTCTTTTAATATATATTTCATTCTTCTTCCTTTCCTTATATCATTGTACTTTCCTCTTTATGCTCTCAGTCTCCTTCTTTTTTCTTTATCTCTTCCTTTTTTCTCTCATTCTTTTCCACCCCTTTTCATTTTTCTCTCATTCTCCTTCCTATCTTTCTTAGTCTTTTTTTAAATTTTTCCTTCCTTTTTTTTTTTTTCTCTTTTTTTAATTTTTCCTTCCTTTTTATTTTTCCACCCTTTTTCATTTTTCTACCCATTTTTTTTCATTATTCTTCCTTGTCCTTCTCCCCACTTTTTGTTTCATTCTCTTCTCTTTCACTCTCTCATACATTTCTTATATTTCCACTTCATTCTTCGGTCTTATTTTCATTTTTCTCTCTTACTACTTGTCAAATTTTCCTTTCCAACTCCTTCCATTATTTCTTGTTTTTTCCTCTTCCTTTTCCTCAATCCTTTTCTTTCTATTTTTATTCTTCTTCATCTTCCTCTTTCTTCTTTTAACTCACTTCATTATTTTTCATTCCTTTTTTTTTAATATCTCTCAAATATTTCCTCATTTTTATTATTCTCATTATTTTTTGTTTCATCTCTGCATTCTCTCTTCTCTTCTCACATCATTTATCTTCCTCTTCTCTTTCCTTTCACACTCACCTTATCCTCTTCTTTTTCTTCGTCTTGTCTACTTCTTTTCAAGAATAACAGATTCTCTTTTATTTACTCCTCCATATTTAAGGGATGCAAATTTGAGTTTTGTTGGTGTTTCTACAGAAATGCACCTTTTCAAGAAATAATTTTTTTTTTCATTTTTTTTTCTTTGCATATCATATAATAAATATTAAAAAAAAAATCTTTTTATTTTCTACATTTTAAATAGGGTTCATTCAAATTTCATTTAAATTAATCTCCCTACACAAGCTAAAAAGTATTCATACTATGATAAAGTATACTTTTACTCATCATGGGTATGACAATAATCTGCATCTGGCAGGAAGACCTCTGATTATGAGATTGGAGATTTAACCTGATCTCTAAACAAAAATCAACAGTACATTTTTTTTAAATTACCAACAATATATTTTATGATCTACAAAATATACATCTAAAAATCATATCTATATCTGAGAGCATAAAATTATGTTCAAAATGTATGTAGTTGAAAGCATAAAATTACATACAAAATATCTAGATTTCAGCATTAAGTAACCCATAGAGGTTGATATGCAGCCAAACAAAATCAACCAACCAACATGAAATAATGCTTTCATTACATTAGTCCATATAATAATACCCAAGAAAATTAAATTTTGGCCTTAAATAAGGAGTACATATGCTGTTAAACAAATCAACAAAGCATATTTTTACTGACCTTACAAAATTTCAAATAATTTCAAGTTAAAATTTTTAAAAAGTTAAAAATTTTATTATTTAAAGCATTTTCTTATTTACCTTTTTTCCTATGTTGTATGAAAATAATGCTTGTATACAAAATTTTAAATAATTTCAAAACTCACACAAAATATGAATTTAAAGAATATGCTTCCTCTTTATAATTATTGTTATTATTATTATTATTATTTCCTTCCTTTTTCGTTAACATACGAGGATCAATTTACAATGAATTAATATAACAAACTGAACACCCCTTTAAAATTAAAAAAAATTATATTTGAGTTTTAGAGTGTATAATCAAAAGTAATATGAAAAGTAAATTGAAAAATGATTGTTTCTTAGAGTGGTGCGTTTCTGTGTAAATACTGTTTAGTTTATTTTTTATTTTAGAATGAAAGCTACGATGAAAACGAACTGAAATTAAAATGATTCAGTCATTCCGTTTGAATAATTAAGTCATTTCAGTCCTTGACATGAAATAAAATGTGTGTATGTCATTTGTACAACATGGTTGACAAAACAATTATAAATCTGTTTTCAAAGTTTTTATACATACAAGGAGGTGCTGGAAAGATCTTGACTTAACTCATTTTCCAAAATCTGAACAAATGTCAGAATTCTTTTCCTTTTTCATTTTAATATCTTTTTGGTCAGGCCAAAAATTTTTCACCCCACCCTCATAAGTACACATGTATGTGTATTTTTAGATGCAAGATAGACATAGGGAAGGGGGTACACACACACACACATATATATATATATATATATATATATATATATATATATATTTTTTAAGGAAATTTTCCTACCCCATCCTCAAACTTATTAAGACTATTGTATTTATTAATTTCAGCACCCCCTCATATATAGGTAAGCATATCTGTATGTGTGCATAAAGATATTAATCTGAAAAAAAATAGGATTCTCCCAAGATGTTCTTAATTATAACTTTATTATTACTATTATTATTATTATTATTTTTCTTTCTTTTTTTTAATGAGAGATTCATTTTTCATAAATGGAACCTAAATCAAGTTAACTAGCTTGAGTAATTCATTATGTTGTAATAGTCAAATGATTAAAACCTTTGTCTTCTGACCATGAGACCCGAGTTCAAATTTCCTCATGGTTTGACCTAATGTGTTGACCCAAGCCTAGTGAGTGAAATTAGGTAAATAAAACAGTTTAGAAGCTGTTGATGGTTGTACTGGCATGAAGTTACAAGTCATTGTGACCAAGGGTTCAAGCATACTAGCTTTGTTCAACTACTGATTCAACCAAATTATGCACTCTTCCCAAAACTAAGGTCTACTCAGCATAACTGCAGTCTAAGCTACAGCTTGGTTCTGTAAGTATTGAACAAACACAAATGGGTCTGAGCAGGTGTCTGCAGCAAGGATTAGCTAGTTACTCTCCATAATTACACAAGACTGATAGGATCAACAGACTAGACTTGTAAATTATTAATAGTGAATTCAGTTCTCACTGGGTGCTTCATACTTGTGCCAAAACTATGTTAAGTAAGTAATAACTATTGATAAATAGAGAGGAGGGTTTGTAGTAACATTTGCTTGGATTATTTGGAAGAATTTAAGACATTTGGATTGCTGCACAATTGCTGAAGCCATCCCAAAAGGTAATGGTAATCAGAGTTTTGAATATAGAATATAGAATTCAAGCCCTTTGATTTAACCCACAAAGCTGTTTTTGATTTCAACAGATAATATCAATTCACAGTAATGCAAAGCATCAGAAAGTCGGCTGATGACACTGTTATCTTCTTAGGCTTCTTGTACAATTCACAATATCTTATTTTGGAATCCAATGCAAGTGACAGCATGTGAAAGATAGATTTTAATGTGTGTAACTATGTTTCTTTGATGAGGAATATTATTGCTGACATCCATCAAGACCCCAATCCATTGATTGAATACATGGAAATATTGCAAAGCTGATGTTGATGAACTGATTCAATAAAAGCCTTGAAGAGCTTCTGTCAAATATAACCTCTATGTCAAATGAAGGCTTGCACCTTGTTTGTGGTATGGATAAGTAAAAATATCAACATATTATAAGTAATTTATGGATATTATTGCAGGAAAGTTTCTTGGACTAACTTTTGAATAATTATTCAGTTTCTGTCAGATTCATAGACACAGAATGAAAAAATTATTAAATATGTCTTCTTTTAGGAATAAGGAACTTAGGACCAGCATTCAGATTTCTTCATTTTTGTATAAGAATTATTAATTTTTAAGGAGTTAGTAAATTTTATTTATAATCCAATTTTAAAAATTCACCCCAACCAAGGCAATAAAGCCGCTAAGACACAATGACTTATTGATTCTTAGAGAATATAAGAAAAAAAAAACACTATCAATGAGAGAGAACAATAAAAGAACAGGAATTAAGTAGAGAGACAATAACAATTCGCCTTGCATTTAAATTTTTGAAGATTAATTGGAAAGCAAGAAACCAGAAGAGAGTTCCACAGGCAAGAAGTGTGATAGTTAACAAGAATTAGTTGCTTAAATTGTGGCTTAATTTTAAAAAGAAATGGGGGATAAACTACTTAGGACCAGCATTCAGTTTTCTTAATTTTTGCACAAGAATTAGTAATTTTTAAGGAGTTAGATTTTATTTATAACCCAATATTAACAAATTGGAGTTTTTTTTCCCTTTAATCATTATACTTCAAGCAAGGTGATAATTCACTAGGATGCAGGGGTTACAGGAAGTGAAAGAGAATGAAAACTTTAATGAAAGAAAGTGAGGGAGGGTCAATAAAGGAACAGGGTTCAGGAAGGCAGAAAATGGCGATTGACATTGCATTTAAATTTTTGAATATCATAGGTAGCTGATTTGTAGAGATGGGCATAGATTTCTAGTATAAGTTTTTAGATATAATATTTCCTGCCATATAAGGTGCACTTAAAAAAAAAGACCCCTTCAAAAATTACTCTTGCAATTTGCTTGAATACCAGTAATAATGCCTAATACCTAGACTAATATCAAAACACCCTTGTTTGACACAATCCTCTTTTGATCCCAGAATGAAAAATATGATTATAAATTGCTATTAAGAAATTCAACAGAATAAGAATGAAAAAAATATCATTTTATTATTCTTCTTTTATGTACTATGTCTCATCATAATTTCTCAATAATATTTTTAAATTATATCTGAAACTTATCAGTTACACCATTATATTATTCATATTATCTTTTTTTAATCATTTCACCCCAATCATATATGTGTGTATGTATATATATATGTGTGTGTGTATATGTATATATGTGTGTGTGTATATGTGAAAGAAATAGGAAAACTTTAGAAGGAACTGAAACCCAGTCTTAAGAAGGAAATAAATGATAAACCTCTACTCCTATTGAAAAGATGGGGAAGGAATGTGTACCATTGATGTATGAAAATAACTTACTTTTTTTTTTAGAAACCTATTCTCCAAAGCTTCTCTTCTTTTTATTTTTTTTTTTTTTAGATGAATACATGAAATATATATGTTTCCACTAAATTATTAATATTGTTATTATAAATATATATTTTTAGATAATTAATGGATATATTTTATTTTTTTATAACCCAACATTATTTTTTATTTCTCTATGAATTAATTAATATTAAACTTAAATAAAATAATGTTCCCAATATTTTTAAGGTTATTTTATGGGGGTAAATGATGTCCAATCAGTTGTTAACCGGGGTGAGGAATAGCTTGTAAATGTTAATGCCTCCAAAACAAAACTGCTACCTTTTAATCAATAGAGAACCTTTTTTTTTTTACTTCCATCAGCATGTTTGATGCTTACCTCCAGGAGAGCAATTCATTGCAACTTTTTGGTTTCATATTTTCCACTGACATGAAGTGGAGTGATTATATTGAATCAACTACTAAGTTTGATGCTAGAAAAGTTGGTTCACTGTGTTGTACCAGGCAATTTTTCTCACCAGAATCCATCCTAAGGATAAATATATAAATCTACCATTTGTCAATGCATTGAAGATTACTGCCATATCTGGTCTGGTGCTTCTGTTATATATCTCAAGATTCTTGACAAAATCCAAAGAAGGATCTGTAATGTTATCTTGACTTCAGTCACTTTCCCACCACTGTGACATGGCTTTCCTCTGTTTTTTCTATAAATATTTTCATGGTAATTGTTTTAATGACCTTTCCTCATTGGTACCTCAACTGCATGAATTTAAGCATCATACTAGATTGGAAACTAGGTCTCATTGTTTTACTGTTGAATTAGCTCGATATAACTGTAAATTCTATTCTAATAGTTTCTTATCTGAAACTTCCCACAAGTGGAACTCTTTTCCTGTTTATTGCTTACTTTTCACCTACAATCTTCAAAAATTTAAATGCAACATCAATTGCAACCTTCTGTCTTCCTTAACCCTGTTCTTTTATTGTCCTTTCTCCTAATTAAAGTCTTCTCATTATCTTCCACACACCTGCATCTTAGTTGCATTATCAACTTGCTTGGGATGAAATAGTTAAAAAAACAAAATATGGCTAAAATTACATCATTATCATTATAATGAAATATATTGTCTCATAGTTTGTTATATACATAACCAGAGAGCATATGCAGTCATATAAACAAAGGGTGCTGAAAAATTATCAACCCAACCAACTTCCTAAAATCAATATTTCTGTGTCCAGACATCAGATTACTTACCTTGGGAAGGAAGTTGCACTGAGAACTTTTCAGCACCTCCATTATAAATGCTCCATTTTATCTATTAGTAAGTTTTGCTGCAATTCCCAACTATTAACAATCTTTTCTTTTTTTTCTTGATTTTCAATGTACAGCATTTTGATTGAGTATAAAAACTTGATAATACAAATTTTAAGTGAAAAAAGAACTTCCCAAATTTGGCAATTACTTATTAACATTGTTTTATTCTGCCTCCTCCCTCCACTGAATTTTTTTTCCTCTGCCCCTACTCTAGACATATTCAGTTTGTTAGTTTAAAAAGTCTCTATAAAAGAAATATGATGGAGTAGCAGTAATGATAGAATGATAGCAGCAAGGATAGAAAACTTGCTTCTGTATATTTACTTAAAAATCTTATACATTTATATCTGCCATTTGTCCAGGCGTAGAATATTGCTGCCACTTATGGTTCAATGCTCCTACAATATATTTAAAGCTAACAGTTTCTTTTCTTGTACTTCTTGCTTGTGGAACTCTCTTCCAGCTTCATTCTTTCAGGTTAACTTTATTTTAAAAATTTAAATGCAATATCAATTGCTATCTACTGTCTTCTTGATCAC
>CAHIKZ030005291.1:0-10502 GCA_903632075.3 Acanthosepion pharaonis | reverse complement strand
GAAAAACGAGACATATACATTTTAGAAAACAATGCAACATTTAATTTAATATTGTAGCGGACACTCCGTGCGGCCCCGTATCACAGAAAGGGGTGAACGAGGTGACAAGAGGCCCGCTGACATTTTTGAAGACGTTAAATCTGACGGTGAAACAATATAGACGACAGAACGAGGATATGTATGATAAATGCTAATTTATTCAGGGAAAGAAAAAGGAAATAAAGATGGTCGGAACGGTGGAGGTTCAGAAGTTTTAGTACAGGCATTGATGGTCGAGGTTGGTGTTGGTCTTTGCTAGGATCATCGTTGTTGGGGTTGAAGCTGATGTGGGTTGTTGCCAGGATGATCGTTGTGGTTGGTTGATGTTGGTTGATGCCAGGATGTCGTTGCTGGGGCATGCCAACTTGTTGCTGTAGTTCGTGTTGCCAACTTGTTGTTTGTCATTGCCGGGATGCCAACTTGACGTGTTGGGAAGGAGAGAGAGAGAGAGAGAGAAAGTCAAGTTCCCAGACAACCATCGTCAAGTTGGCAGACAAAAAAAAAATGGGAGCGTAACTTAATACACAGCCCGTTGATCGCCGACCGCCTCCTAGAATCTAACGAGAAATCACTGTCTTGTGACAAGGGAGACCAGCAAGAGAAATTGGCTAAGCTAACCGAAAAGTCTCTATAATAAAATACTACGAGGTTAGCTAAAGAGAACTAAGGTCTAAAAATGACTAGTAGTATATTACAACTAGGTTTGTAATATAACCTAACTAAAAAGGGGATTTGCTAGTCCCTCCGACGTGTTAACAGTGTGTAAGGAGCATGAATGAGAGGTCAAGGTCGAAATGACCTGTTCCTCTGCCGGTTCAATGATAGAAGGAGGAGGTAACTCCGACACTTCTCTTATTTTCACCTAATTTTTCTGTTAAAAAAATTAAGTGTTGTTTGTTTAAGCATTGTTTGTATTACATTTAAATAAGCTAAAACTTTCCTCAAATAACATTTGAAAAAGGTATAATTGATTTTACAAGATTTTTAAACGGAGAATTTCACTTTTCTTTACAAATTTCTCAAACAGGACGGATATCATCATTTTTTTGTCAGTTTTGCTGACTAAAAAAAAAAAAGATGTTTAATTAAAATTTCAGACGTGCTAGGAAAAATTAAAAATGTAAAAATCTTAATCAAAAAATAATTTTGTTTTTGCTCTTAATAAAAACATAAACATTTACACGAGAAAAAATGTTTTTTTCATCAGGTTTGGAGCCTTTCTTTCATCAGGGTATGTGTGCTTTTTACGAATTAGTGGTGATACCTAGCTCAGTAAAAAGTAAGGATTATTTTTTTTTTTTTTTTTTTTTGCCAAATTCTGTTAATTTTCTCTTAAATTTACTAATTTTCTTTGAAACAAATCACTTGGTCAAATATTGAATTTTTAACAGATGTTTAATTTGTTGTTTTTACTTGTAGTAAATAATAAAATTTATTTTAAATGAGAAAATCATATTGAGTTTGTAATACAATTTTCAGGCATATTGTGTACACACGGACTATTTTTGAGCAAGGAACCTATTTTCCTTTTACTCCGTTCTCTGTAATTCCTTTGTTTTGTTTACTGTTTCTGTTCAGAAACTACGTGCCTTTTATTTTCAAACAATTAATCTTATTTAATTGTAATTTCTTTAAAAATAGAAAGCTTTATTTTATTACGAAATATTGTCCATCTTGATAAAGAAATATCAAGTCGAACAACAACAGCAACTAAAAATCCTGTTTGTTTTTCTATGAAAATATTGACATCTTCCCTGAAAAGGTAAGTGAAACGTGAAGTATGGAGGGAAAATGAAGAGGAAACACAATGTGTTATATTTAACTAAACAAGATAAGGAATCTATTATTTTATTCATAAAAACAATTAAAATATTTTCTAATTATAAATGTTTCAGTTTTATAATAGAATAAGGAGTTGGATAGAAAGGATTTTAAAAACAAAAAAATTCTAAGACATTTATAAATAATAAATTAGGTTTTAAACACTGAATTTTCATTAAAAATGACGAGGAAACACACATGTTATATTAAGTGTTATATTTAGCGAAACAAAATGAGGAATTTATTTACAACGATGCCTAAAATGATTGTTTTCTGTAATTTCTTTGTTCTCTTCGGTAACTACGTTGGTTATTTTCAAATAATGTAATCATTTTAATTGCAATTTCTTTAAAAATAGGAAAAATTAATCCTGTTTGTTTTTCTGTAGGTACCCCCGCTTTTCCGGCATAAATTTTCGATACCTAAGATTTAAAATTAATTTTCAAAACTGTAAAAGCATTCTTGAAGATTTCATTTTAGCTTTAATAGAAAGCTAAATAATTAAATTTATTATTTCCAGTAAATAAAACATTCTGGTGTATTTCAGATAGAAATTGGAATGTCAAATATTTGCTCGATTTCTTAAAATTTTCTTAAGAGCGACCATTTTCTTAATTTTAAGAAGTTTGTAAACAAAACAAATTTATCGATTTTAAAACTCTTAAAAAAACACGTTATTTCAGAGAAATTAGAAAATTTAAAGTTAAATTAATTTGAAAGAAATTTTACTTATATCATTAAAAAAAGCAATATACAATCATTTAATGATGGGTCATATCTTTCTTTGATGTTTATTGAAGTATTGGTAAGTTTTCGAGGTGATGACAGGTCTTATGGATGACCAGAATTGACATAAATTTATGAAGTCTAAGTGAACGCATTTTTTCCGATATAAACTACCTATTAACTTTTAAAAATTAACATATTTTCTGCAATTATTTAATATTTTATTGACTTTTATTTACATTTCGAAGATGCTTTATGTAAAAATAAAAAAAAATTAAAATAGTATAAAATTTTATTAAATTAATTTCTCTGTAAAAGGACAAGAAAACGTAGATCACGTGACCTTTTCATGATAATGTCAAGTTTAGCCTTCCATAGATGAAAAAAGGGAAAGAATTAAGTAAAAAAAAAAAAAGAAATTATTTTAAAAATAGAATAGTAAATCTATGTTTATTAATCTTTTCAATTTTGGATTAGTAAATTTCCTTTCCACTTAATTACTATATCACATTCAGGAAATAGCCCAATACATTGTAGCAAACCACCCACACTCTCTCTGTATTCCATTGGCAAGAAGTTCTACTCAAAGAGCTTCTTCCTGCAAACCACTGCCCTACGGAACAGATGCACTATAGGATGTTTCCCCAATCACTACAATCTTAACCTGTTCAAGTCTAGAGACAACTGTTCCCCTCCTATTTATATAAACTAGCCCTTTTCATAATCCTCTACCTCAACTGGCCTCTGGGTCTTGTGCAGTTTGAACCTTACTGCAAAAGAAAAAAGACAGACACAACTCACAAGACAATATGCAAAACAGTCACAACTGCAGTAGTAAATATTTTAAGAGAGTAGAAATTGATCTTTAATTAATCTTTCCAACTCCTGGAACATGATAGAAATTCACTTAATACTGAATTTTACCCAATACAAGCCTCGTGAATCACTCAAGATAGAGGGTTACTGTTAAAATAATAATAACCCTTACATCAATGGTGAAATATCCTGTCATTTTGTGGTAATATTTTTATTACTTTAATAGACCTTCAAAATTACATTTAATTGAATCTCTTAAACGAATAAAGTTAAAATGACATCAGAAAGAAGATAGAGTTAAGAATAACATTTCTTTCATTTTTTTCAAAATGTACAAATTTAGTTTATTACATATTGCAGATTCTGTTTCTGTAATTGTTTCTTCCAACTTATGCAGTTCACTAGGTGTAACCAATCTAGGAGAAGGAAAAACAACTGCTGCTCCAGATGCAGTACATGTGATTCCCCCTACCACACTAATGGCTTATGGGTCTCGGCGTGTGAAGTTAAATTGACATCATTTTCAGAAATTGAATTTCCTTTTTCCTTAAACTGTGTAAATTTCTTTATCCCAAAGAACCACTTTGTTTTCTTAGTCTTAAAAAAGAACGAACACCATTTTTGAAGTTCACTTCATTTTGTGACTTGTATTTAACTTGACTAACAAACTTCCAGATTTTACACTATCTTCAACTAAATCACACAATTAAAGACGGTTTAAAATTATTAGCTTTATTATTATTAGTTTTGTTTCATTTCTTAAACTATTTCATCCAATACAAGGTCCTTGAACGCCTCAAGGTAGAGGCTTACTGTTAAAATTGTTATGATGAGTGAGGTGTGATATCAGTGAAAAGGGATTGGAAAGTAAGTGAAGATTATAAGGATAAGGAGGATAGATAACAATTGATGTTCACTCAAAGACATTAAAGTTGTCATCTACAGGGAAGCATCCACACGGGAGTTTTTTTACAAACTAGCATTTTTTTTTTTAATCATTTCACTCGAAACAAGGCAATAAAGCAACTAAGATGCAAGGGGTTACTGAGTGTAAGACGATATAAGAAAAAATAATAAAAGAACAGGAATTAAGAAGACAGAAGATAATGATTAACATTGCATTTTAATTTTTGAAGGTCAAAGTTAACCGGTAAGTAAGAAGCAGGCAGACATTTCCACAAGTGAGAAGTGTGATGGAAGAAACTGTTAACATAGAACTTATGGTTAGCAATTTCAACTGGAAAATGATAAAACCTTGTCACCGATCTAGTACTGCACTTAAATTTGTAAAGTCTAGGTACCAAAGAGGAAAGAACAATTACCATGAAATTATTTATAGAAAATGCACAGGGAAGCTATGTTATGGTGGTGGGCAAATGTTAGTTCTTGGGGAAAAGCTGTCAGATTTGACTCCATGGATGTGGCAAATATGGTCTCACTGTAAATGTTTGAACTGGTAGAGAACTAAAGAATGCAGCTCATCTGAAGCATTGGAAATATTGATAAGCTTGCAATATTGCATTTGTGGAGAAAAAAATAGTGAAGAGTGGAGACTAAATCTTCCTTCACAAAATTGCAAGCAGGATTTTGAGATCAGGATTTTGAGATCTGTCAGATATGGCAGTAATACTCCATTTTTGAAAAAGAAGATTGAAAAATAAGATGAGGATTGTGTATCTTTAGCTCAGATATGGCAGCAATACTCCATTTTTTGGTCTAATCTGACTCTTCTTGTAAATGGCAGAAGAATTCCAGTACTTTTGGAGCATGGCAGCTGACCATGTTTCTATTATCTTTAGCATTGAATTACATTTTATATATATACCTGTCCCCGCCGCTTTTGGAGTGATAGAATGAGGTTTTCATAGAAATTATCTTTCCAGTATTTGATTTAGCAAGGCTCGTGAACTGTTGATTAACTATTCGGTGCAAATTAATTGCCACAGAACAAGCAGACAACATATTTATATATATATATATAATATATATATATATAATTTATTGTATATATATTATATATAATGCAAATTTCAATGAATATGACAGACCAGGTGCTTTTATTTAGTTTTTTTATACAATTTCTCATGTGATCTAATAAATTTTTCTTTTTAGATGATAAATTATATAAAAACTGTCCGAATGTTCTTTTTATCTGAGCATTTTCAGCTATACATTTAGCCATTTTCAAGGATTAAATATTTTAATTGTTAAATAAGAAATAGCTGGTTGCTTCCATTTTTTTTAGCCTTTTTTCCATGTTTGATAAAAATATTTTTGTCAACAAGTATTTTTTGTCTAGTAGATCAAAATGAGATCTAATGGTCAAGATATTGTGTAGACATTTATATATATATATATATATATATATATAGATAATTTGGTTTTTGTTTTACATATGCAAAATATATATTCCATTATTTTATATTTTTTTTTGCAAAAATGTTCCAAGAGGAAGAATGATGTCTAGGACAGAGTAAAGATATAATAAAAGGCTTAAATATATAAATGGTCATAATTTATTCCATTAGAATGTATGAGCCAAATCATCAGACCTACAAATTCAATATGAATAGTGTCAAAAACAGAATTTAGGTCTCCATGAATAATTTTAAGGTGTGGGGGGGATTAAAAGGGAGAGAAAGAAAATTCTAATGTCTAATGCATAAAGATACATATGATACACACACCATAGACAATTAGAAGTTAGGATAGGAGGTAGGGGGAAAAGAAAGAGAAGAGGTGGGGAGAGAGATGGGACGAAGGGAAATAAAATTGTGTTTATTAAAGAGCCGCTATATATAATATATATACAGATTAGAAATAAATATAAATATATGAAGATGAATATAACGATTGTCTAATCTAGCAAGGACCAAATATTTCATGTTCAAAAACACATACTAATACATTCAAGTACATATGACATATATATACACACATATATATACAAAACCTAAAAATATAAAATATATTCACATATCCACACATACACATATTCATCTATATATCCACACACACTTTTCACATACATATACACACATACATTTGCATATATTCATACATACATACATACATATACATACACATACACATATATATACATATACCCATACATACACGTACACACACATACATATACATATACACACATATATATATATATATATATATACATACACATATAATATGTCCCATATATATACATACACACACATACACATACATGTATATACATATGTACAGATATACACATATGGAATAGACCATGGAATATTAGTGTTTAAGCCTTTATATATATATATATATATATACATATGGTGGGCTCTCCTATTGTATTCGACATATGAGGGTCAAGCAGCTTAGTTCCTAGGAACTAATATCCAGATACCAGCACATATGATTTGATTGTAATGGTGAAGGCTTTGTGCAGAACCAACCGCACTTTTTGAAAGCCAAATACAAAGCTCTCATGCACTGTGTGCCCCAAGCGACCCCCCCACAGGTTTTGAATTTAGAATTGTTCTTCTCCTAGACCAGATGCCATCCAAGGCTATAGAACCCAGTCTGTCCTGCTATTTACCTGTAGCTGTAAGGGGAAGAAGAGTATTAATATCTTTCACAAGGGTAATTAGTATGTAAGTGATTGAAATGGTTTCGACTGGAATTCAAACTTGGCTCTCCAATATATATATATATATATATATATATATGTATAAATTGAGGTCTACATTGAACTTGAGACCCAGTAAATGTTCAATGCATGGTGCTTCATTGAGAATGCAACCATTCATCAGAACTAGAGAAAACTCAAGATGTGGTCAGTGATAAAATGATACTAGGTTTTGAAGGTATTGGAGGTTGCTTCTTGTTTGCTCCATGGTCTATTAGAGCTAGTCCAGAAGTGAGATCAGCAGCAAGGTTCAAGTCACCTTGATTTTTGGAAAGGCATTCACAAACTTGTAAATGATAATGAGCCGATTCATATTTTCAGATATACCTTAGTTATAATAGAATTATTATACACTTACATAAATAAAGCAATATTTACTGTTTTTCAGTTAGGCTTGGAATCTCTTGATTTCTTGAAACTTCAAATGGATGTGTTGTCTTTCCTTGAATTTTAGAACACCACAAATTATATCAACATTGATTCAACAAGTCAAATGCATGTGAAACATGATTAACCAATGAAAATCAAACAACCTAAAAATATACAATAATTTTTTTCTTTTTCTCCATATCTAACGAAACTTTAATAAAAGGAAAATATGTTAGATTTATAAATGTTTCCTATTTGTTCTTTACGTTATCATTCTGTCAGATTCCAATCCATATTTGATCTCAACTCATATCTTAGTTAATAACTTACAGTCTTACATGTGCCGAGAAATAACTTTAAATTAAAAATATTTTGGAAATGTCAGTTTTATTCATAAAATTTGGAAAATGAAGGCAAACTTCAAAAGACAATTCCAGTCTTTGGTGAAGATAGCATAACAAAACAAAAAAAAAATTTAAGAAATGCATTACTTCAAGAATTGAAGCAAGTTGAAGGATTTACATGCTAGTATTTAATCTTTTCCTTCAAAATCAGTAAAAAATATTTGCTATTTTCATTTGTTATACAAATATTTATTCTGTAGAAACAGCTTTTATTGTGCATGAGTTTCAACAGTTTTTATCACTCATGTTTCTTTTCATTTTTCACTATCTGCTGTGTAAATCTCAGATGTTGTTTTTCATTGTTTGGCTGTAAGGGGAAAAATCACTTTGAGGTGAAATCTACTGTTGTTCAATTTCTCCTTCATGAGATTTCTTTCCAAAAATTAAATGTAAAATCTTTCTTTTTATGCATTCCCCAATTTAATGTCATCAAAATTATATAACAATTAAGAAAGAGCACTATGTTCATGTAACAGAACTCATATGTCTGTAGATAAAGTTTGGGGATTTAACTTTTATTCATCTTTTTTGCTGATTGCATTTCCACAGTGTTTATTACTAAAATGCTTAATGATATAATGGTATTTAATCAAACTAGAATTCATTGAAATCCCAACTATTTATATAAATTTCTAATTTCAAATAACTGAAAGAAAAGAATAATGTATGATCTTTAACGTTATTCTTTCTCCTTTCAGAGATTCCAAATTTGGTGGGAAACAAATGAACTCTTTTGATAGCCTTGTCAATATTGTATGAAGAATCTTCAACCATGAATTCAATGTTGAAAAGGAAAATACACAATGACAATAAAGAACATTGCTATGATTCTGAAATTGTGATTTATGAACAGAAATGTCAATAAAGCCCATAGCCAAATACTTTTGAAATGTGATAACTTGTATTAAGAACACATCTACAGTGACATTGAAATAATTTATTTTTATGAACATTAATATGTCCATAAAAATGGGTTCTCAAGGAAAAATAGACATGCCCACACACAAGAACACCTATTCATGTAATGAGTATGGATTGAAATTCTCACAATGTTCCCAATTTAAAAGTCATGTGCAAACACATACTGGTCAAAAACGATACTCATGTGAAGTATGTGGTTCAGATTTTTCACTACAATCATATTTAAAATGTCATATGCGAACACACACTGGTGAGAAACCATATTCATGTCAAGTGTGTGGATCAGCATTTTCGCAAAGCTCAAATTTGAACACACACATGAAAATCCACACTGGAGACAAACCATATTCATGTGAAATATGTGGATCAGCATTTTCACAAAGCTCAAATTTGAACAATCACATAAAAATACACACTGGTGAGCAACCATATTCATGTGAAGCATGTAGTGCAGCATTTTCAAGGAGATCAGAATTAAAAAGACATATGCAAACACACACAGGTGAGAAACCATATACATGTGAAGTGTGTGGATCAGCATTTTCACAGAGCTCAAGTTTGAAAAGTCACAAGAAAAATCCATATTCATGGAGATCAGAAAGAGCCAAGTTTGAATTCATGAAAATACATACTGAAAACCATATTCGTGTGGATCAGCATTTTCAAAGAGATCAGACTTAAAAAATACATATGCAAACACACACTGGTGAGAAACCATATCCATGTGAAGTTTGATCAGCATTTGAGGCTCAACATGAAAATCCATACTTTTCCACTGTAAAACATGTGGTTCAACATTTTCAGAAAAGTCACATTGAAAACACACACTGGTGAGAAACCATATTCATGTGAAGTTTGTGGAAACATTTTCATTCATTTGTATAGTATGCAGTTCAAAATTTTCAAAGCATGATTCAAATTTAGAGAGCTCGCATTTCAAAACTCACTTGCGGATACACACTGGTGAGACATTCACTTTGTGGATCAGCATTTTCACAGAAACCATATTCATGTGAAGTGTGTGGTTCAACATTTTCAGCATTTTTCACATAGAACCCATTTAAATTTGTGGTGTAACATGTCATATATGTCACACACACACTGGTGAAAAACCATATTCAAGTGTGAAATAGAATTTTCACTGAGGTCAATATTGAAAAGTCACATGAAAACACATTTATTCATGTAAAGTATGCAGTTCAAATTTGAAGAGATCAAATTTAAAAATACACACTGGAGAAAAAAGTGTGTAGTATTTTCATGAACCCATTTAACATGTCATGTGGATCACACACAGGTGAGAAACCATATTCATGTGAAGTGTGTGGATCATCATTTACACAAAGCTCACATTTGAACAGTCACATGAAAATACACACTGGAGAGAAACCATACTCATGTGCAGTATGTGGATCAGCATTTTCAAAGAGATCAGACTTAAAAAGACATGGAAACATGCACTAGTGTGAAACCAAATTCATGTGAAGTGTGTGACTAAGTATTTTTACAGTGCTCAAGTTTAAAAAGCCACATGAAAATACTGGAGAGAAACCGTATTGATGTGAAATATGTGGTTCTGTATTTTTGCAGAATAAATTTAAAATATCGCATGCGAATATACACTGATGATAAACCATATTCATGTGAAGTTTGTTGATCAGCATTTTCACAGAATTCAAGTTTGATAAGTCACATGAAAACACACTGGAGAGAAACCATATTCATCTAAAGCATGT
>CAHIKZ030005290.1:1410000-1412935 GCA_903632075.3 Acanthosepion pharaonis | reverse complement strand
AGAATCAATATGAATGGGTAGAAAAGAAGAAGAAGAAACCAAGCGAATGATGAAGAAGAAAAAAGAAGAAGAATCAATATGAATGGGTAGAAGAAGAAGAAGAAGAAGAATCAATATGAATGGGTAGAAGAAGAACAGAAGAAGAAGAAGAAGAATATGGAAAGAAGAAGGTTGAAGAATGGGTAGAAGAAGAAGAATTAGGAAGAAGAAGAACTAATAAGAAGAAGAACCGTGAAATGGGAAGAAGAAGAAGAAGAAGAAGAATCAATATGAATGGGTAGAAGAAGAAGAAGAAGAAGATGAAGAAGAAGAACAAGAAGAAGAAGAAGAAGAAGAAGAAGAAGAAGAAGAAGAAGAAAAGAATCAATATGAATGAAGAAGAAGAAGAAGAAGAAGAAGAATCAATATGAATGGGTAGAAGAAGAAAAAAGAAGAAGAAGAAGAAGAATTAACAAGAAGAAGAATCAGAAGAAGAAGAAGAAGAAGAAGAAGAAGAAGAAGAAGAAGAATCAATATGAAATGGCAGAAGAAGAGAAGAAGAAGAATCAATATGAATGGGGTAGAAGAAGAAGAAGAAAGAAGAATCAATATGAATGAAGAAGAAGAAGAAGAAGAATCAAGATAAAGAAGAAGAAGAAGAAGAAGAATCAATATGAATGGGGAAGAAGAAGGAGAAGAAGAATCAAGAATCAATGAATGGTAGAAGAAGAAGAAGAAGAAGAAGAAGAATCAAGAATAGAATGGGTAGAAGAAGAAGAAGAATCAAAGAAGAAAGAAGAAGAACTCAATAGTTAAAGGGTAGAAGAAGAAGAAGAATGGGTAGAAGAAGAAGAAAATCAAGAAGAAGAATGGGTAGGGAAGAAGAAGAAGAAGAAGAATCAATATGAATGGGTAGAAGAAGAAGAAGAAGAAGAATCATGAAGAAGAAGAATCAAATATAATAGAAGAAGAAGAAGAAGAAGAAGAAGAAGAAAGAAGAAGAAGAAGAATCAATATGAATGGGTAGAAGAAGAAGAAGAAGAAGAATCAATATGAATGGGTAGAAGAAGAAGAAGAAGAAGAAGAATGGGTAGAAGAAGAAGAAGAAGAAGAATCAATATGAATGGGTAGAAGAAGAATAAAGAAGAAGAAGAATCAATATGAATGGGTAGAAGAAGAAGAAGAAGAAGAAGAAGAAGAATCAATAAGAATGGGTAGAAGAAGAAGAAAGAAGAAGAAGAAGAAGATGAAGAAATGGTAGAAGAATGGGTAGAAGAAGAAGAAGAAGAAGAATCAATATGAATGGGGTAGAAGAAGAAGAAGAATCAAGAAAGAAGAAGAATCAATAAGAATGGGTAGAAGAAGAAGAAGAAGAAGAAGAAAAATCAATATGAATGGGTAGAAGAAGAAGAAGAAGAAGAATCAAGAAGAAGAAAGAATCAATATGAATGGGTAAGAAAGAAGAAGAAGAAGAAGAAGAATGAATATAAGAATGGGTAGAAGAAGAAGAAGAAGAAGAAGAAGAAGAATCAATATGAATGGGTAGAAGAAGAAGAAGAAGAAGAAGAAGAATAAGAAGAACTGAAATGGGTAGAAGAAGAAGAAGAAGAAGAATGGGTAGAAGAAGAAGAATATGAATGGGTAGAAGAAGAAGAAGAAGAAGAATCAATATGAATGGGTAGAAGAAGAAGTAGAAGAAGAAGAAGAAGAAGAATCAAAGAAGAATGGGTAGAAGAAGAAGAAGAAGATGAAGAAGAAGAATCAATAATGGGTAGAAGAAGAAGAAGAAGAAGAATCAAGATGAAGAAGAAGAAGAAGAAGAATAAGGAATGGGTAGAAGAAGAAGAAGAAGAAGAATCAATATGAATGGGTAGAAGAAGAAGAAGAAGAAGAAGAAGAATCAATATGAATGGGTAGAAGAAGAAGAAGGAGAAGAATCAATATGAATGGGTAGAAGAAGAAGAAGAAGAAGAATCAATATGAATGGGTAGAAGAAGAAGAAGAATCAAGAAGAATGGGTGAATAAGAAGAAGAAGAAGAAGAAGAAATGGGTAAGAAGAAGAAGAAGAATCAATATGAATGGGTAGAAGAAGAAGAAGAAGAAGAAGAAGAAGAATCAATATGAATGGGTAGAAGAAGAAGAAGAATCAAGATGAAGAAGAAGAATCAATATGAATGGGTAGAAGAAGAAGAAGAAGAAGAAGAAGATGAATGGGTAGAAGAAGAAGAAGAAGAATCAAGAATGAAGAAGAAAAGAAGAAGAAGAAGAAGAATCAATATGAATGGGTAGGAAGAAGAATGAATGGGCAGAAGAAGAAGAAGAAGAAGAAGAATCAATATGAATGGGTAGAAGAAGAAGAAGAAGATGAAGAAGAAGAATCAATATGAATGGGTAGAAGAAGAAGAAGAAGAAGAAGAATCAATATGAATGGGTAGAAGAAGAAGAAGGAGAAGAATCAATATGAATGGGTAGAAGAAGAAGAAGAAGAAGAAATGGGAGAAGAAAGAAGAAGAAGAAGAAGAATGAATGGGTAGAAGAAGGAGAAGAAGAAGAAGAAGAAGAATCAATATGAATGGGTAGAAGAAGAAGAAGAAGAATCAATATGAATGGAAGAAGAAGAAGAAGAAGAAGAAGAAGAAGAAGAAGAATCAATGAATGGGTAGAAGAAGAAGAAGAAGAAGAATAAGAAGAAGAAAATAGAAGAAGAAGAAGGTAGAAGAAGAAGAAGAAGAAGAATCAATATGAATGGGTAGAAGAAGAAGAAGAAGAAGAAGAAGAAGAATCAATATGAATGGGGAAGAAGAAGAAGAAGAAGAAGAATCAAATGGGTAAAGAAGAAGAAGAAAGAATCAATATGAATGGGGTAGAAGAAGAAGAAGAAGAAGAATCAATATGAATGGGTAGAAGAAGGAGAAGAAGAAGAATCAATATGAATGGGTAGAAGAAGAAGAAGAA
>CAHIKZ030005290.1:1367500-1402500 GCA_903632075.3 Acanthosepion pharaonis | reverse complement strand
TAGAAGAAGAAGAAGAAGAAGAAGAATCAAGATGAATGGAAGAATAGAAGAAGGGTAGAAGAAGAAGAAGAAGAAGAAGAATCGAGGAATGGGGTAGAAGAAGAAAGAAGAAGAATCAATATGAATGGGAAGAAGAAGAAGAAGAAGAATCAATATGAATGGGTAGAAGAAGAAGAAGAAGAAGAATCAAGATGAAGAAGAAGAATCAATATGAATGGGTAGAAGAAGAAGAAGAAGAAGAAGAAGAAGAAGAATCAATATGAATGGGTAGAAGAAGAAGAAGAAGAAGAATCAATATGAATGGGTAGAAGAAGAAGAAGAAGAAGAAGAATCAATATGAATGGGTAGAAGAGAAGAAGAAGAAGAAGAAGAATCAATATGAATGGGTAGAAGAAGAAGAAGAAGAAGAAGAAGAAGAATCAATATGAATGGGTAGAAGAAGAAGAAGAAGAATCAATAAATGGGTAGAAGAAGGAAGAAGAAGAAGAAGAAGAAGAAGAAGAAGAAGAATGAAGAAGAAGAAGAAGAAGAAGAATCAAGATGAAAGAAGAAGAATCAATATGAATGGGTAGAAGAAGAAGAAGAAGAATGAATGGGTAGAAGAAGAAGAAGAAGAATCAATGAATGGGTAGAAGAAGGAGAAAGAATGGGTAGAATAGAAGAAGAAGAAGAAGAAGAATCAATATGAATGGGTAGAAGAAGAAGAAGAATCAAGAATGGGTAGAAGAAGAAGAAGAAGAAGAAGAAGAAGAAGAAGAAGAAGAAGAAGAAGAGAATCAATATGAATGGGTAGAAGAAGAAGAAGAAGATGTGTGGGCACATATGATTGTATTTGAAATCCTTATGGGGTCGAAATCGTCGAATGTTAATGTCAAATATTCGTATATTTCGCAACAGAACTCGACGTATAAACGGTAATTTTTTAAAGATATTTTTTGTAGCTGGACATAATACGCACCCCTAATTTTGCTTACTATTTTTTTAGAAATAAATGCATATTATACATGGGTAAAAACGGTAATATTGGCTGGTGTCAGCCATAAATACAGACTGATTTGGATGTACATGAAGACTCCTATTGGCTACAGCTATAGTCTTCGCCTATTACCTACGCTTATTGCCTACCACTACGTCGAAGACCAGTCCATTACGGTTTCCTGCTAGATTGTCCTACTCGGTTACAGTAGTCAACAACCACCTTGCTAATTTGAACAAATATATCCCTTTCCGGGATATATCACTTTTTTTTTTTACTACAAACAATGGAATTAAATTTCATGGACAATAACCTTTAGAAAAATGCGTATTATACATCGGGGATTACGGTAAAACCTTTTGTTTGTAATTGCCGGCATAGAATCGCATTCAAAATATTTAAATTTCTGCATTAAATAACCCATATAGGTTGATCAACCAAGCAACTAATCCGGAGGATCTCTTCATGATATTAATCCATATAATATCCTACAATTAATTAAAGAAATTAAAAATGCATCCCAAAATATAACTCCAGCATAAAACACATCTCCGTCTCAAGTAAATATGTCCACACAAACATGTATATGCACAAAAGCTGAGTATCATCTACCATGTATTCAATTGTGAAAGCAGAATAACATATATTTTTATTATTTCAAAGCTACCAAAAAAATTAAATTTCAGCAATAAATGACCCATAAGTATTTGATATACCGTTAAACAGACAAATCGATCAATTAGTGACAAATCCTGAGAAGACAATGAAGTATTTGGTAAGTCTATTATCTCTGTAGACTTCGTGTGCAATATAGGGTCACAGCCCAGCATGGTATGTGATGCAGCTCTAGTTTCTATAGGAAGTGTATCCCTAGTAGCTTGGTTTGCTAGACCCACGCCCAGATGGTTTCAGCGATGCACCATCCTTAGAGTCTTTGCTAAGACTGGCGATCTCATTTTGTTCTGCTATTGACCGCTATCTAGTGAGAGGGTCGGGGGTGAGTGATTGATTTTTACTTTTTTAATGTTATTTGATCGAGAGTGAATACGAAAAACACCGCTAGCGTTTACTCGACACGCCATTCCTGCCTTACCGTTTTGGTAAGTAATCAGGCGAAAAATTAACTTGGGACATATTTTATCTGCATATATACAAAGTAAATACTCTTTGTTATCACTTTGAGAATGACAAATAAATGTCTCCTGTGAATGGACTGTTAGGATTAATATTTGTTCTGAGTTGTAAACTGTCAGAAAAGAAAGGCCTTGGGATCAAGAGAAGAAAGGAGAGGCGTCAATGTTGTTGGTGAATAACTACAAAGATCTCTCAAACAAATTAAATTTTAAAATATTATTAACAAAATTTAAAAAAAAACAGGAGATATAGGCCCAAAGCAGATTAAAAAAAAGATTGTATATAAAGCTGACTGCTGAAATTAGATGACGCAATAAATAAAAAGATGTACAGTTAGTGCAGTTGTTAGCGCCTCAGAAGGAGAAATTGGCAAACCGAGTTCGGACTCAAGTCGAGATCTTTACACTCACATTCATAAAAATTCTCTTGTTAAATGTATACATCCCTCCCTTCTTTCTCTAGTTATGGGTCAAATAGCAGTACAGACTCGACTCTAGCTGCAGGAGGAAACCATATAAAATGATGATGACTCTTAATTCTAAACTGTAAATGAGCATGATGAGCATACATTTGACCTCAAGCAGAGGTCCGCTCAGAATAGTTGAAGTATGGATCACGAAGCGAGTAGCCATGCAGGCGATAACAAATCACTTTACTCTGTGCCTTCATGTCAAAACATCTATGATTCCAATCATTCAAAAACTGATAAAAGAGAAAAGCATGAGAATTACAAGAGCGGAGAAAGAAAGGATGTTGAGGAGTAAAAGAATGAAAATAAACCAAAAGTAAATGAAAATCCATTTTTTAAATTAATATATATATATATATATATATATATATATATATATATATATATATAGTATATAGGATTGGTGTATACTAAATAAATTCCAATAACCAACAAATACTATTTTAAAATGAGTGCTCACTACAGAGTAGAGCAAATATAATTATTTATTCGAAAATTATAACATAAATATGTTATAAAATCACTACAAAAATAGCCATTTTGTTTCAACATTCTGGTGTCTTATCAAGTGATGGTGTTGAATGTAGAATCTATATTAAACACCATCACTTGATAAGACACCAGAAGGGCCAGAAACAAAAAATGGCTATTTTTGTAGTGATTTTATTAAATATGTATGTTATAATTTTCGAATATATATATATATATATATATATATATATATATATATATATATATATATGTGTGTGTGTGTGTAATATAATAATATTTTTGTTTAAAAATATGATTCCTTCACTACATAAGAGTTCTCATGTTTCAAAAACGAGAGCCGAAATATCCAAATAATTATTAAAATTAAGTTGGATTGTGGTGTTTAGTCCCGTTTCATCTTCAAGCGAAATTTTAGGAATAAGCTATCTGTCGGTTTAGGTGTATTTTTAGGCACGGTCCGTTACAGAATTCGTTATTGTGGGAGTGGCTAGACTATTTTCCTTCGTTAAGTGGTCGGAGAGTTAATTCTTATCTATAGAGTCATCATCTTCTGAGAGGTTTTGCTAAGGTTGAGTAGGGTATCTATTTCAAGGCTAATGTCTGCGGTCACCCTTTAGTTGGTTCCCAGTGAGGGATATTTTTATGACGCGACTACAATCGTTATGTGTCTGGGGAACTGTCTTTTATTATTGTCCATCTGATTATCTATTTATTTATTTGTTTATTCCAGTGGGTGTTTTATATACAGATCGCATTGCACTGAATTTCAATTTGTTTTTTTGTTTTTTGACGACTACAAAAAGGGTTTTTCCTATTTAATGATTTGGCTTAGCTTTTAAGAATTTTACTTAGCTATGGGATTTATTTTTATGCTAATTATTTAATGAGAAATTTTGTTGATGTCTGCAAAAAACCGTTAACATTAAATAATTAGCATATAAAAAAAAAATCAAACAAAAAATATTATTATAATATAAGCTCTACTTCTGTATGGAGCACTGTCTTCTTAAAAAATAAAAACAAAAATACTAAGGAACCCCTGATTATGCACCCAACGTGTTCTTTTTCTATTTTCTGCATACCGACGCACTTATATATATATATATATATATATATATATATATATATATATATATATATATATATATATATATATATTCTTGGAGGGTCGATCCTAGCGTGGAAAGTGCCTACTGAAACCATACTACGGATGACCCAAGCCTTTGTAAGTGAAAATGAGTTGACGTAACCTTTGAGGGTCGTCGGCAACACGAAGTCACATGTCATCGTTCTGGTCTTGTCATTGAGCGTGCTGGCCTTGTTCAAATTGCTGATCACGCTAGATAACACGCTCTTTTCCCAGAAACTGTAACTTAGGTCTGCTCAGCATAGTTGCAGTATTTACCTGGGGTATTGAATAAAAACAAATGTCCCTAAACAAGCGTCTGCAATAGCGATTGTCTAGCCGCTCAATTAGACGGGTATCCTCGAATACCAGTGTGGCCAGCAATACTATACATATATATATATATATATATATATATATATATATATATATGTATGAGTTACGCTATCACTATTTGCTCTATTATTGTTGCCTTAGTTAGGTATAATTACTGAAGTATTGGTTCTTAGCTGTTGTCTGTATTCCCGTCCAGGTAAAACGTCATCATACGAGCAGCACAGAAAATGAATTTTTACTCTCATTTAATGAAGTGATTTTGTGCTGTGATTACAAAGCCTCACGAAAGTTAATTATTGTAATGGTTAACAATCTGTCAAGTATACTTTTAGCGCTTGTATTGAGCTCGAACCCTCGACGGATTTATTAAGGATGGGTACAATCTTAACAATATAAGATAATCATATGAAAGTGTGTTGATGGTCGCTATAAAAGACAAAATACCGGGCCTCCTGGAAAAGACAATATGAGAGAGCAGGACAAAGAGACTATCAGTTGTAAGACAAAATTAATGTATGTCAGCATTAACGGAGAGCCGAGTTCGAATTCCAGTCGAATCCATTACATTCACTTACATGCTAATACCCTTTGGAAAGGTATGAACATTCTTCTTCCCCAGTTATGGGTAAAGAGCAGGACAGACAAGATTCTGTTGCCTTCGATGGCAACTGGTCTACCGCAAAAGGAAATGGCAACCTACTACGGGAAAAATCTGCCTCGTCAATCATGTGTCGAAAGATACATGATCGCCTAAGCGTGTATCACGAATGACTTATAACTGACTGAATGCCAACAATATTTCTAATTGCTGGTAATATTTTTTGTCAAAAATGTATTGCTGGTTATATTTTTTATTTTTCAAAAATGTATTATTGGTAATATTTTTCTTTTTCATGAATTTATTTCTGGTAATATTTTCTTTTTCCTATATGTATTTCAGTTAATAATATATTGCAGCAATATTTTTTCCAAAAATTTAATGTTGGTATTAAAACCTATTTTTACACTATCATAATTTGTTTGGGGCTTAACTACTTGCCCATAGCTAGAACCCCAACAGGTACTACAACCTTGGCTCAAGTTGGATCTGTGAACACCAGCAATTAAGAGGTTGTTTGTTTCACCCTTCTCAAAACCTCCTGATCAGAGGCCTTGCTGCGGATGTTGTTTATCGTCACCCCAGGACGCAAATGAAAAGGCATAAGATTAGAATTATGAGTTGAAGATGTCAAAATCAAACAATCACGGAAGTTTAAAGTGATTTAATAAAGGATAGTAAATGTGACACTGAAATCCGAGTTTGGGTTGAAATAGGGAAAGAGGCATAACGAAAGTAAGCAAAGTACGAAGAAAGAAGAAATATGTTCGAAACCAAGAAAAGAATGATGACATGCTATGTAGTATTAGTCTGTCTTTATAGCAATGAATACCAGGCAATTTTCTCACTGATGAAGAGAAGATTAGAGTCAGCCGTCTTTCCTTTATTTGTAAAACTTGATCCGTTATCTAATTTCTCAACGTCATTGAGTAAATTATGCGTTGTTTTCTTCTGTCACACTTATCTGAAATCTGTTATGTGAGTAAAGCTCAGCGTTGTCATTATGCACCCCAGAAATTTCACCTGTCTCTTTTTGATTTTATAAGTTTTCTTTTTGTTTCCATTTTATCCAAAATCTCGCTGTTGCTCATATGTTCGGTCCATGATTTCTTCTGCATCATTCTGTAGAATATTTCTGTTGCTTCAAGTCTCTTCTTCATCAGTGAAGTAATTGCCCAGCATTCACTGCCATATAAACAGAGATCTCGTAACAATTCCGTACTATGTTCATTATTTCTAAGGAAGTTTTCCTATCTCTTCGTTCTCCACTTAGTTTTTGGTATGGATATTTGCCTATCTCCATCTGTCTTCGGAATCTTGTGTCGTATTTTCCGTCCTCCATTACAAAACTTCCCAGATATTCAAATTTTTTGTGCATTGTTGATTTCGATTTTCGAAAATTCGTACTGCGGATTGTCAACAGCGGTTAGGTGGCGTGCTTTTTAATATCACCCACGAATTTTTCAAAAGAGATGTTAGCTTGGAGGAAAATGAGTATCATTTCGGTCGCAGGCGACCGACTTACAGAGTAGATGATGAAATGCTTTACCAAAATAATATAAAATAAAAAAAAGGCTATATGAGAATATATGCACACAATCTTTTCGAAATACGAAGATTATTCACTATATAAGCTTAACCAATGGCGTTTCACTGCCGATTTATTAACCCCAAAAGAGCGTATTTATTTACGCTAGAGCTTCTCTGATTGGTTGCCAAGTTATAATCAAGGTCGCGCAATCTGTTCTCCTGATATTTAAGATGACTGCATGCGTTTTGAAGAGAGCACGTATAAAGGTCTCTCTTCTGGTTCAGATGATCTTCTGACCTTCATTTCATCCTATTGCATTTGATCTTTTACCCTGCCAAGCTAACCTTTGTAAAAAAATATAAGCAGGCTTCATTATCTCTATCTTCCTGTGCCAGTTTGTTCATATCTATCTATCTATCTATCTATCTATCTATCTATGCCAATCCGTATCTGTCTATTTATCTATCTATCCCAGACTGTTCATTATCTATCTATCTATCTATCCCAGACTGTTCATTATCTATCTATCTATCTATGCCAATCTGTTCGTATCTATCTATTTATCTATCTATGACAATCTGTTCGTATCTATCTATCTATCCCAATCTGTTCATATCTATCTATCTATCCCAATCTGTTCATATCTATCTATCTATCCCAATCTGTTCATATCTATCTGTCTGTCTATCTCTTGGCATCACACTGTTTTCAACCAAAGTAATATAAGTTATAATGTGTCTCCGTGTTGAGATATTTGCAAATTGCTTGATGACACCTACAGTGGTTGCGAGAATTCATTTAAATAATTTAATTTTTTTTATATGACAGGCCTTTCTAATTTGAGAAGCTGGCGCAATACAATCTTTTTGTACGTTTATCATGTCCCGTTTGTTATTGGTTAACCCTCGTAAAATAAAAAAGGAACAAACATTCGAAACAGAAGAGGGGGAAATGAAACATTAAAAAAAAAAAGGAAGACGAGATGAGGAGAAAAAAAAGAATAATGGACTCAGAAAAAGAGAAAATAAAACGTGAAAAGAGGGAAAATTTTAAAAGGTAAAAAGCAGGAGATCAAAGATGGTGGACATCAAATGAGAAGGACGTAATAAAAGCTTGAATGGAAAATAGAAACGAAAAGATATGGGACGAAAACCTGTTTCTCATATAAAGTGGAAGAGCAATGATATCAGTAAATATATAAATAAATAAAAACGAAAGAAAAAAAACACGAATAGAAATTATAATAGTAGCGAAAATGTGCCCCCAAAACAGAGAACAAAACTCGAAAACTGCTTGAGAATGAGGAAATTCAACCTAAACTGACTGAAAATACAAGATGTTTTAGTCGGTTTCGTCTTCCCTGTACTAAAATTCCCGTTCAGAAATTGATGTCACAGATTATTTATACAACGGAGAACACAAATCTAAAGTTCAAACTAGAATATAAGGGACAGAAAGAAATGGCGAGATCTCGATTCTATGTCACAAATCCACAATACACGTAAACACCCAGGAAAAAAATACCACACCCGATCAACGCGGTAGCGAAATACATAAGATTTATTTCTGCTTTTACAGAAATTGTGGCACAAAGCAACGATGAAATAGGGAGGGGCTGGTCCTCATTATCCTAGTCAATATTATTCACGACCCATTCATTCATTACAGTTTACTCATGAACCACAAGAACTCATCCATCCCCTCTCAATCCTGCATATACCACAATACCGCTTATTTACAGGGGAGCTACAAAACACTCCATGATATAAAAATTTGATGAAAGTCCAAGATGTCTTATTTTTCTCATTCGGTAGCCAAATACAGGAATTTCCTCTCCAATTCGAAAACACCAACTGCTTTCATATGGACGGAGTATTTTTTTCATTCGTCGATTACTTGGAAGGGACCCCCAATCTTAGCATATCAGAAATACTTTCACGCCAAGTCCTGCGACTGACTTGTTTGTTTTGAACATTCCTTCTTCGGCATATCATGCAGAATACATGCCCTTTATACTTACCTGGCAGATGTCAGAAGGTATCCCCCCTAGACGAGGCTATGCCCGACGGGCAGAGTCTCGTCTTGGGAAACGGACTTCGTTTTTACGTGGTCTATAGGGAATTCTTGCTCAAGCCTACGGGCTCGGATACACCACTTTAAAACTCGGCCTTGTGCCACATCTTGCTGCGTGAGGCAGCGGGTAAATAATTACGTACTCTTTTTCTCAGTAAGTACCTATCTTTTTCGCCATATTTTCCTTCGTAGAATACCCGCGACACGCTGTGGTTTGGTTTGACGAGGTAATTCGCCATTTTCTTCACTACAGATGTCCTACAAAAAAATAAAACAACAACAGAAATTTGTAGCAGTTTATTTAATTGTCGTAATTTTTATTACCGCTTTTTGAAACAAAAGCAAAGAATAGAAATTTAGTTGCTTAAAACAGAACAAAAATACAATGTAATGTGTCGTGTTCCAACTAAAAGAATTTAATTTCTTTATATGTTAGTTTATTTTTTTCATCATATAGTAAATATAGAATTTCCTAAATTTTGTGGGGGCACCCTGTATATGGAACCGAGAGAAAACTCAACAGAAGAAATCGGTAAAAGCTGAAATTGGGAATGGGAACGGGCAAAATGCATAACAGGCTTAAATTAAAAAAAAAAATAAATAAATAAAAAAACGCAGATGTAAACTCAAAGAAAACGAAAGGAAAATAATGTCAAAACAGCGAAAAATACTCACCAAGAATCTAAAAAAAAGATGTAATTTTTCAAAACAAATCGAGAAAACAACAGTATAAAATAAGAGGAAAAGATTTGGATGCAAAACAGACGTGAATGAAAACAGAAAAAAAAACAGAATTGAGAAGAGAAACGGAACGAAATGACGAGTAAAAAAAAAAGGAAATACAAAAACAGAAATAAAAACGAACAAATATAAAAAGGGCAAAAGTGGACACGGAACATAAGAAAAGAAAAGAAACATCGACAGAAAGAATATATAGAAAGTAACAGACGTGGGAAAGAGGCAGAGAAATTGATGTAAATCGAATCCATAAGAGTCGTACCTACTTGATAGCTGCAAAAGCATATGGTATCGTTTGAACGTATCATGAGGGCACCGATTCGTTTATAAAACTGACATCAAACAAACGGTTTTTATGCGAGCTTTCACAGGAGAACCTTAAAGTGCCGCAAACATCAACTAACCGCATCGGGTACTGAACGTTCCGCGTGGGCAGCGGGTACAGAGACGAATTGACGGTTGGTCGGATCGGGTAAAAGCAAAAGGTTTGTCAAACTTGATTAGAACCACAGAGCGATCGTCCTGCCCTGGCTTCATCACCGTTGGTAAGAAAAAAAATCAAATGTAAATGATGCTATGTGATGCTCTGAGAAGGAAAAAAAATCATATGAGAAGGTCATTTCGTTTGATGTATGAGCCGAAGCCAGCGACAACTGTCTTTTCAGATCTGAGTTTCTCATCGCTAAATATAACATGGTTCAGTGGTTGACTTCTTTAGTCCAACACATATAAAACGCTATTTTCGATTTTTTTTATCCCGCCAAAATGCTATATCCTTCCAGGACGTTAACGTTTGTGTCTTAATACAGCTTCCTTTACTTTAGATGTGTATTGACATTTCCTCTTAAGGAAAATAGTGGAGTGGATTCCTGTTTTTCTCCACGGTGGGATTTCAGTGTTTTGCTTCTGGTTACCAACAAAAACAAGACAGTCCATTCCATCCTGCTATTTAAGCATCAGCTAGGGGGGATAAGAAACGAATTGAAAACATTTTATCAAGGGCATTTAAGAGAAAATGAACGCAATGAACTAGACTAGAATTTGAACTCGGCTCACCAATTTCAAATATTATGTCGAAACTACCAGCACCTTCACTTTCATCATACAAACAGTAAACGGGAATTACTTTAACAACAATAAAAATCGACTCATATAACGAGATAATTATTTTTCACCAAATATTTGGATTAATATCGCTAACATGTGTTATGTCAAATCACTGTAGAGGTGCTACTGACACCATATAACCCTGTACTACCTAGGGCGTGGCTGGCTCATTGCCGACTAAACCAGATCCCGCCAGGCGTGTTTTTTTTTTTTTGTTTTGGGGTTTTTTGTGGTAGGAGAGATAACTAGACACGCACTATGACTAAAAACAACACCTGCCAATTTGGTTTGTTTTGTTTTACTGCATTTTAACATCAACAGGCTATTTTCTCACAGACGCGCGGTCGACTCCCTCTGTCTGTTTTACAAATATATTCATGGAAATTGCTCCGAGGAGCTGCATTCGCTGGTTCCCAGACGTCATGAATTCCAGCGCCCTACGAGGCTGGCATCCCGCTCTCACCCCTTCACTGTTGAAACTCCTAAATATAGCCGTCTCTTCTACTCTAATAGCTTCATGTCTCGCACCTCTCGCCTGTGGAACTACCTTCCCTATTCCTGTTTCCCTGTGAGCTATAATCTCCAGCAATTCAAGTGTAATGTCAATCGACATCTCCAGTTGCCTTGATCTATCCACTACCCTCATCCTTTCTTCTATCACTCCAATCCGATCTTGCTCTAAATTTTCTGTAACCCCTTGCATCCTAGTGGCTTCCCGCCTTGCTTGGGGTGAAATGCTTAAAAAAAAAAAAAAAAATTAATGCCAAAAAAATTGTTAATGCTGGCAATATGTTTTTCTTCAAAAATCTATTTCTGGGAATATTTTTCATTGAAGAAATCTATACCTGGTCATATTTTTTTTTTTCAAAGAATGTATAGCAGTTTGTATTACTGCTATTTTTTTAAGTATAGCTGATAATAATTTTTCTTCAAAAATTATTGCTGGCAATATTTTTTTTTTATTACAAAATATGTTTGGTATTGAAACCTATTTTTACATAAGTTTGGGTGTTAACTATTTGCCCATAGCTGGGACCCTAACAGGTGCTACCACCCCGAGTAAGGGTGAACCTGGGAACACCAGCAATTAAGAGGGGTTTCCACGCTCCTCAAGTCCTCCTGATCTGAGGCCTTGCTGTTGGGCGTAGTTTATCGTCTTACCCAGAAAACGGATGTAGTTTATAGTCTTACCCAGGACGCGGATGTAGTTTATCGTCTTACCCAGGACGCGGATGTAGTTTATCGTCTTACCCAGCACGCGGATATAGTTTATAATCTTACCCAGGACGCAGATGTAGTTTATCGTCTTACCCAGGACGCGGATGTTGTTTATAGTCTTACCCAGGACGCGGATGTAGTTTATAATCTTACCCAGGACGCAGATGTAGTTTATAGTCTTACCCAGGACGCAGATGTAGTTTATCGTCATACCCAGGACGCGGATGTAGTTTATCGTCATACCAAGGATGCACAGGTAGTTTATTGACATACACCGGATGGCAAGACCTGTCAAATCATCAATGAACTTTTTTGTAATCTCAATGGCCTTATAGCACAATAGAGAAGAGTGGGCTCCATAGACATGTATGCCTGCACTATTCTGATGGCACGGCATAACTAGGCGGAGGACTTACTAGACAGAAATCAACGGCCACAGTAAAGGATTCGCTTCCCTCGGCTGCATGTTGGTGGCAAAGGTGAGACTTTAATTTGGAGGGCATCGACAGTAGTTTAACCAAAAGACGGATTTACCACGCCAGGTTTATTTGCCCACAATGCAATACGTTTGAATTGATATATCTTCGACTTTTAACCGTTTTTTAAAATCATTTTAATTATTTCATCCTAAGTTAATGCGATAATGCCACGAGTACGCAGGGGCTTATAATATAATCACTGTTATGACGGAAAAAAAAAACAAGTCGAAGATTAGATATTGTAATTATTTAAACCTTTATTTTTGGTAATATCGACATGTAATAAGCGAGTGAGAGAGGATTGAATAAAGCCACGTTTTGCACATTTGTTTATGTATCCGCCATTGTTATTGTCCTTACCGACCAAAATCGCCGATCAAGACCGATAAGTCACTACGGCTATCTCCCTTAGTTGGCTTCGACATGGCAGGTTAAAAGGAAAGGCAAAATCAAATAGAATACTGAGGATTGAGGAATGAAAATGATGAACAAAGACTCATGGCACAGTGGATAAAGGCGTTAGTTAGATCCAATGACAGGGCCAAAGAGTGTTAGTTCAATACCCGGTTAAGGCAGTGGAGAGGAGAATTAACAAGAGATAACTGATAACTAACATCCATTAGACATGGCACGCGGTAATTAGAAGTCTACCCCTGTAAACGAAATAAATGGTTCAGTTCGATATTCTAACCACCTGAAGAAGTCCGGAGCGTACAACGGCCGAAACGTTGTAATAAATATGGCGACAAAGATGAGGACAATAGTCCGAATAATATAAATAACGTACATAATACCTCATCTCAGAATTATAGACATATACTGAGGTTTAAGAAGATGCTGATTAAAGTTTCATTTAATTTTTTGGAGATTGCAGTTATGATTGAAGCAAGAAAACGGGAGTTCAACAGGTTTGAAGTATGAAAAAGGAAGCAGTTGGAGTAGAATCCAGCGGTTGCATTTATCAATTTCAGCAGTAAAAGTGTGGGACCTAGTTGCCAATCTAGCAGCACGCTTAAATTCATGTAGTCGGCGCACCAGAGTAAAAAACTCGTCAAAGAATTTTCCATGAAAATATTTGGAGAAAGTACAGAGCGAATCCAAGTAAAGTCGATGGAAAATAACTGAATTCAAGATGTCTGGAGAGGTTTGATTGCATTACAGAAGCTATTTTGAATTTTGTCAAAAATCCGTAGATATATGTAACGAACTGATCAG
Organism: Acanthosepion pharaonis; assembly: GCA_903632075.3. Classification (NCBI taxonomy): domain Eukaryota; kingdom Metazoa; phylum Mollusca; class Cephalopoda; order Sepiida; family Sepiidae; genus Acanthosepion; species Acanthosepion pharaonis. The sequence continues at coordinate 1,389,008 of CAHIKZ030005290.1, read as the reverse complement.
CTGGTAAGTATCTCCAGCACTGCACCTGTCATGGGACTGCTGATGTATGTTTTTATGATATTCTAGTCTTATATTCACCTGGCTTTATACTTATTTATATATTTATTTATATATATATATATATGTTGTGTGCCACGTCCACGATCCAGAATAACCTATCCCATCTAAATAATCTTGAAATAGTCACAAACACCTCCAAAACCATTATAGATATACTAAGATCTTCAAACAATAATAGCACTAATATTTCTGAAGCAGGCATTTATAAAATAAATTGCCAAAACTGCTCCTCCCAATATATTGGAGAAACAAGTAGAAGTTTGAAAAAACGCATATATGAGCACAAAAGAGACCTCACAAAAAACAACTTAGCTAATGCAATAGTAATACATAGAAATAAATACAACCATAATTTTGATTTTAAAAATGCTACACTCATAAAAAAAGAAAATCACTCACTCAGAAGGAAAGTTTTGGAGAGTGCCGCCATAGAAAATTATCCAAATATTAATTTACGCCCAGGCTTTTCCCTATTTCACCTTTCTTAACAAAATTAATGCTCTTACAAACAAACATGCACAACAGATTCATAAAATCGAAAGAAAATGGTTGAATACATCAACACAGATATAATGACAATATTCTCCACACGTGACAATCTCTGACGTTATTTCTCATTTAAAAAATATGAAAATAGCGTTTCTCTACATTCCAGTTGCTAGGTACATTCTGTTTTTGTTTTATTAGTTACGTTGTTCATTTAATTTCATTTTCGTATTTTGCTTTGATAAAGTCCACATTGGACGAAACGCGTCAGCAATTACCAGTTTTCCTATTGTCATTTTTATTCATAATATATATATATATATATATATATATTCGGTTATATATTAATAATTATATATATATATATTAATAATTATATATATATTTGTATATATATATATTAAAGACATTTTTATGTTTAACGTTCTTTTTTATAGATACAAGTATTTAAGTAAATGCTCTGTTTATAATAAACAGTATTAACTAACATTTACCGGCCTTAATGTCCGAGAAATTTTCATAGAAAATATTCGTTCTTTGACAGGATTCGAACCTGCATCCTATACGGAACCGTCATTTACGCTGACGTGCCTAACCTCTCAGCCACAAAGGAGCGTTCGATGACGAATTTACTGCTTATAAACTTCAATCTTCCATGAATCTCGTACATTCATAACTGCTCGTATCAAATGTAAATGTAAATGTTATTTAATACTGTTTATTATAAACAGAGCATTTACTTAAATACTTGTATCTATAAAAATAAAAAAACGTTAAACATAAAAATGTCTTTAATAAATAAATGGTCGGACTTTGTCTATTTCTTAATATATGACGTCTTTGTTTACATTTGATACGCCAGAGCAGTTATGAATGTAATATATATGTTTTCTTATATTTCATCAGTTATAAAAGAATATATATATATAATATTTTTTTAAATATGATTCCTTCGCTACATAAGAGTTCACATGTTTTAAAAGCAAGAGCCGAAACCATCCAAGGAATTATTAAAATTAAGTTGAATTTAGTTGTTTAGTACCGTTTTATCGTTTTTGAAACATGATAACTCGTATGTAGCGAAGGAATCATATTTTTAAACAAAAAAATATTATAATAAATCTCTACTTCTGTTGTGAGCCCTGTCTTCTTAAAAAAATAAATACAAAAATGTTAGGGAACTCCGGATTATGCACCCAACCTGTTATTTTCTATTGTGTGCATACCTGCGCATATATATATATATATATATATATATATATATATATATATATATATATATATATATATATATATTGTCTAATATTTCATCAGGTGAGGATCGATTGCATTATAGAGCCTGTTTTGAATTTTTGTCAAAAATCCGTAGATATATGTAAGAAACTGATCAGCTGGTAAGTGTCTCCAGCACTGCACCTGTCATGGGACTGCTGATGTGTGTTTTTTATGATATTCTAGTCTTATATTCACCTGGCTTTATACTTATATATATATATATATATATATATATATATATATATATATATATATATATATATATATATATATATATATATATATTCATTATATATTAATAATTATATATATATATATATATATATATATATATATATATATATATATATATATATATATTCTTATATATAGTAAATTATGTATGTATTCTTATATCTAAATTATATATATATTCTATATTTAAATTTATCTTATATTTATATTTATATTATATTTATTGTTATTATATTTATGGTAATCTTAATTGCATATGTAATTTATGGTAATCTTAATTATAAGACAAATTCTTTATATATATATATATATATATATATATATATATATATATATATATATATATATATATATTTTTTTTCTTATATTTCATCAGTTATATAAGAATATATATATCTATATATATATATATACATATATATATATATATATATATTCTTATATTTCTTCAGTTATTTAATAATATATATATATATATATATATATATATATATATATTCTTATATTTCATCAGTTATATAAGAATATATATATGTATATATACATATATTTATATATACATGTATTCTTATATTTCATCAGTTATACAAGAATACATATATATATGTTTTCTTATATTTCATCAGTTATATAAGAATATATATATATATATAATATTTTTTAAAAATGATTCCTTCGCTACATAAGAGTTCTCATGTTTTAAAAGCAGAGCCGAAACCATCCAAAGAATTATTAAAATTAAGTTGAATTTAGTTGTTTAGTCCCGTTTTATCGTTTTTGAAACATGAGAACTCTTATGTAGCGAAGGAATCATATTTTTAAACAAAAAATATTATAATAAATCTCTACTTCTTTTGTGAGCCCTGTCTTCTTAAAAATAAATAAAAAAATGCTAGGGAACTCCGGATTATGCACCCAAACTGTTTTTTTCTATTGTATGCATAGCTGCGCACTTATGCATATATATATATATATATATATATATATATATATATATATTGTTTTATATTTCATCAGGTGAGGATCGATTGCATTATAGAGCCTGTTTTGAATTTTATCAAAAATCTGTAATGAACTTATCAGCTGCTAAGTTTCTCTAGGACCGATGATGTGGTTTGTTTTATGATATTCTCATCTTATATTCAGAAACCATCTCCGGTTTTTTCAGAAATTTGAATCCTGAATTTTTTTTTTTCAATTTGATTAATTCGCTTCCACAATTATGGCTATTTAATCATAGCGGCATACATTATTTTTTTTTATCAATACTTTCTAGAAATTTCTTAAAAGATCTTCTGAATAATCTATGAAAACTATTTTGTACAATATTACCAACAGTTTTTGTTTTGTGTATGAAACTTTGAGCTTCTTGCTAGCGGCATATCGATTTTCGAGCGTAGCTCAGATGTGGCACAAGGCCGAAAGTATGGAACACCCACTGAAGTTCGAACTCACTACTCAGTCGCAATTGTTCTAGTGAGAGAAGCTTGCTAACCATTACACCACATCGAGATGCCCTTGTTGCAGGTGGTACAATGTCCCGCAAATAGATATTGAATAACCGAAGATAAACAAACCGAAGACTTGAGTAAAAAATACATATTGCCTAATCTATATTTCTTAAGGAAAATACATCGGCAAAACTAAGGTTACGGTGCACAAGGAAAAAATATCCCTGCATATTCATATCGAGTGTGACAAGAGGATCGAAGAGTGTTTTCTTAGAAGGACTGTTTTTTAGTCGTTGAAGGTTGTTATTCTGTTAAGGACAGTCTATCGCGTATCGTTGAACTAGCTAGGATTGCTAGCTAGAACTTGAGGGGGCTTTAAAAATGTATTACTGATAATTTTTTTCCAAAAATGTATTGCTTGTAATAATGTATTGCTGGTAATAATTTTTTTCTTCAAAAACTTATTACAGGTAATATTTTTTTACAAAAATGTATTGATAGTATTAAAATCTGTTTTTACATTTTCATAGTGTTTGACCCCAGTTTAGTGGTTAACTATTTGCCATAGCTGGGATCATAACAGTTGCTACCACCCCTGGTCAAGTTGGACCTAAGAACACCGGCAAGAGGTGGTTCCACGCACGTCAAAACCTTCTGATCAGAGGCCTTGCTGTCGGATGTAGTTTATCGTCTTACCCAGGACGCTGGAACATTTGAACCAAAACGTTTGCTCAGTCCACAGGAATAGACTGTCTTCATACGTCTGTCTACATCTCTCTTTATCAACTCGGCCATATGTCCTTAAGGACACATGGTCCATTGGATAAAAACGTTGGTTAGATCAAGTGGCTAGAACGAAAGTCTTGTGAGTTTAATACCATGCCACAGCAAACGTGGAAAATAACTGAGACATCCGGAAGACCCATGAAATGTTTGAACTAGAACAATCAACCCCGGTGAACGAAATAAAGGTTTCGGTTCGAAATTACAATCACCTGAGGAAGGCCGGAGCGTACAACAACTGAAACGTTGCGAATATGGCAATGCAGATGAGGATAACAGGCCGAATAATGTAAATAATGCAAGTAATCATAATACCTCATATCAAAGATCCAATTACCTGAAGATGACCGATGCGTACAACGGCCGAAACGTTGTGAATATGACAATGAAAATGGGGATAACAGTCCGAATAAAAGTGTCTTCATACGGAATGAAAATAAACAATTTCAATCAATTATACATTTAATTCGTTCTCCCGCCTCCATAACCAAACGCAGTATCTCCTTGATGATTATCCTGATGAGCTTTCCTTTTGGTATCGCCATTCCACGAACTTCAGTGAAATACTAGATTGGCAGTTAGGTCTCTAGACTTCAAATTGTTATACGGTTGTATACTCTGTTCTAATAGTGTGTTCGCTCGCACTTCTCGATTATGAAAATCTCTTCCTGCTTCTTGCTTTCTAGTCAAATACGATTTTCAAATGCAACATCAAACGTCATATTCTGTCTTTTTTTATCTGTACTTTTTATTGTCCTTTCAACTCAATAAAGTTTTCTCAGTTTATTTCACTCTCAGTTGCCCATTGCGTTTTTCTGGCTTAATTGTGTGTCAAATGTCGTGTGTTTTTGTCTTTTTTCACCATTTTCTTTTCTCCTTCTACTCTCTACTTATTTCTCCTTTTTTTTTCTTTTCATCCGGGTCTGCGTGCCAAAGAGAATGTAACAATGTCATTTCCGGTGTCACAGACAGAAATTTTATAGTTTTTTGCTTTTTTTTTTGTATATGTATATTGTTAGTTTTATTTTTATATTTTTTTATTTTATATTTTTTTTCATTTTTATTTTATAGTTTTTATTTATATCGTTTAATTTTTTATAGTTTATTTTTATAGTTTTTTTAGGGGAGTTCGTTTTCTCGAATGATTTGAGCTTTTCTGATGCTCTTTGGGAAGTATATTCTATTTTTTTATTTACTTCTTACTTGAATAATATTTTTAAATAGCAAAAATATTTGTCTACTTGTCTGCACTGACTCATTATTTAATTTTTCTTATTTAGTTTATATTTTATACGGCTATATATCCAGTCATGCGTTATTAAAAACTATGAAACTTTTCCGTTTGTTTTGTATTTGGGCCTAAGTTGTTGAAATTGGACCCGAGGCGATTTTTTTTTTTTTTTTTTTTTTTTTGCAGAGCCATTTCTGTTATCGTCAACCGTCATCATGGCGGGGGGTTTGTTTTTGAAAATATGTTGTTTATAATTTTAGTTTTATAGATAATATTAACCGATATTGTTGGGCTGGTTCATTATTGATAAGGAGAAGGTCGATGTTCCGCAGGATTCTTCTTTTTGTCAAGTGTCGGATTTTGCTGCAACACCCTGTATATAGTCAAGTACGCTTAGAGCATCATATAATGTTTACTTTTTGAAATATGCACAGTGCAAAAAAGTCCCCAGAGAATAATCGAAGCCCGTTTTATCTCTGAGACATCTATAGACATATGAGAAAAATAGAGTAAGGATGCTCTTTCTTTTTATAGTGCTTTTGGCAACGCCACCTAACGGTCGTTAGCAGAAGTTCTTTGAGAGACAATTGGGGTAATCCCACTATAGTATAGTTTTTGAGAAGTATTTCTTTTAATTTCCCTTTATATAATTATTATACTAGGTCAAATGAGTGAAATGTCCTGAATAAGGGAAACGATATATTTTAAATTTATTGTGTGATGACTTTATAATGTACTTAATAAGGAATTTTGAAAAGAGATGACAAAAGAACCGAAAAAGAAATTAAAATCTTTTACAAGCTGAACTCAAGGAAAACATTCTGTGTCAGAATGATTCAGGTACAGATTGAATAAAAAAATTAAAAAAAAGTTGGTAAGGAAAAAACGAAAATTGACCAGCAAGAAAAATATTTAATGTTGATGTTGTAAATGTAAACAAAGGAAATATAGAAAGATTTTAAGAACTTTTATTAAAGACATGAAATCAACCAAGCCATAAGTGGATATCATAAAGCGAAACATGTAAAATTGGATAGGATATACAAGAAAACTGAATTTCAGTTATGAATCTAGATCTACATTGGCTGGGCTGGAATTGAAGTATTTTATTCAAATATTAAATCAGTATCTCATAAAAGACAAAAGAAGCGAGTTAGGAAAATGTTTTATCTTGTTATTGTCGATCGTAATATTATTGATCACTTTCTAGTTGAAAATGGTACTAAGAAGTGATATTTTGGGACAATATATTTTGATTGATGCAGCTCATATCCAAAATCATTAAAGTTAAATCTTTGAAGTTGAGTTTGTGCAATATAAATTTCCTTCGCGTTTTCAAAGTCTGCTTATTGTTCAACTTATCGAAAATGGTTCAATGCCATTAAATTAAAGAAATGGTCCTTGCAGTCTCAGTAGATATACATCCGATAGAAACTCGGCCGCCCTTTCATATGTGAATGGCAATCTGTATTCAAGCAATGATCTCTCGGGAGTAATAAAAAAAAATTCCATCAAGCAATATTACAATACAAAGTAGAAAAATCATGGAAAAACAATTTAGCAGCGACAACACGTTTTTAAGATGAAAAATACGGATTTTTCAGCGCATTTCACAGATTTTATTTTTTTTTACCAGACAAGTAGCGTGTGTATTCGAGTATAGTAAGAGTCCTTGTGTTGATTTTCTAAGCTACGCTTAGATGTGGCACAAGGCAAAAGCAAGGGCGCTCTATGATGATCTATCTCAGTATTTATTCGTAATAGATGTAGCAAGACAGGCTTGCAAACAACTGCAGCACGTCGAGGTGGACAAATGATTTTTAAGTATAGCTTCGATGGGGCACAAGGCCGAAAGTGTGGAGCACCCACGAAGGATCATAAGCTGATCTAGCTTGACAAGCTAGCTAACCACTACTTCACTTCGAAGTGCCCTTTTGACTTTCTAAGCGTAGCACAAGGCCAAAAAGTGTAGAGCACCCACTGAGGATTGAACTCACTCCCTAGTCATAAGCTCATCTAGCGTGAAAAGCTAGCTAAGCATTACACCGCGTCGAAGTAGCCTATTGATTTTCTAAGCGGAGGACCAGGTGAGGATCGAACTCGCTACTCAGTCGTAAATGATCTAGCGAGATAAGCTTGGTAACCATGACACAACGTGGACGTGCACTAATGATTTTTCTAAGCGTAGTCTAGATGTGACAGGAGACCGAAAGTTTAGAACATCCATTGAGTATCGAACTCACAACTCAGTCGTAAATGCTCTCGGGAGACAAGCCGGCTAAACATTACATCACGTCGAAGTACGAAAATTGTGCGACATTTTTTCTTATCAGTTTTTTTAACGCAAAAATATAGGATGATTGCACTTTAAACATTTTTTTTTTTTTTTTTTTTTGAAAGGTTAAAAATCAGACTTTTTCGGTGACCGGTTGCATTATACGCAGGTAAATCTTTTTAGGGAGATCTAAGATGTAAGATACCTACTAAGTAATGACGGGTCGTACTATACATAAAGTCGACTTATTCACCAATATAAAAATACTAAAGGAAACTAATTTCTTCGTCTGTTTCATACGATGGTGATGACGTCATTTTGTGTGGTTGTAAAACTTCGAAAATTTCTATTTACTCTCTTTCGTTACACAGACGCTCTAGTAGGCTTCGAAAAGAGGTTTATGCTTTATACCTACCGACGCAAACATAGACTCTGTAGGTTAGTTATTTAGCAGGAATTTTCAAAGGGTTAAGCTAAACGTGAAGTAAAAGAATTGACATCGTAGCTTCTAGTTAATAGGTAAAAGACTAATAAAAGAACAAGAAAAAATAAAGATATTCTTGGTAACAATACACACACACACACACACAAACAAACACACACACACACATATATATATATATATATATATAATATAAACAAGTTTTGTCTATTTACTTTATGTAAATTCTTTTCATATCGTCTGATAAGCTTAATAGCATTATCATTAAAAGAAGAAAGAAAATCACAATATTGATACATATTTTTTTTAATCCTATCTATGCTTTCGATTTACATCAGCCATTATCAAAGATGACAATAACATTACAATATATTAAACAATCCACGGACAAAACAATAACGATAGTCTGTTTTTGATTAGATGGAAGATTTCCAAGCAAAGACAAATTCGTGCATATGAGACGTTGGAAACGAAAATCGCAACGCAGCTCATGACGTCACAAATTATCATGCAAGAGTGAAAACGAGAAGTATTAAGTATGGGAAACCATTGGCATAAACACACAATATATATATATATATATATATATATATATATATATATATATATATATATATATATATATATAGTACGTGACAAGCAAATGGACGCCCCACATAGAGAATCGATTGTTGTATTTTTTACCAAGAAAAGTGAGTAATAGAATTCGTTTATTAATACAGTTGTACATATATACATTTTACAAGTCAAAAATGATGTAGTATTTTGTTGGGTAACCTTTTGCTTTAATAATTCCCAACTCTTCCAGTGGCCTAGTCAAAGTCCTGACCTTAACCCAATTGAAAACGTAACCCAAAACTTAACCGAATTGGGTGATTATAGACAAGCGTTCCCGTAATAGGAAAGTTAACAAAGATTATCTTTTTTCAGTATCTGTCATTTCTCAGATGAGGTATTATGTACATTATTTACATTATTCGGACTATTGTCCTCATCCTTGTCGACACATTTATTACAATGTTTCGGCTGTTGTATGCTCTGGCCTTCTTCAGGTGGTTGGAATGCCGAACTGAACCACCTGAAGAAAGCCGGAGCGTACAACAGCCGAAACGTTGTAACAAATATGCCGACAAAGATGAGGACAATAGTCCGAATAATGCAAATAATTTTCTTTTTCGCTAATTAAAGAAATTCTGGAAAAATCTAGCGAATCACGTTGACTTATTAAAGAATTTAGTCTATAGCATACCGCGAAGAATTCAGACCGTTATTAAAGCAAAAGTTTATCCAACAAATTACAAAATGATTTGACTTGTATACATACGTATACCTGTATTAATACCTTTTATTAATAAACGAATTCTATTACTTACCTATCTTAGTCAAAAATCCAAAATTCAATTTCTATGGGTGCGTCCATTTTTTTCGTACTAATATATATATATATATATATATATATATATATATATATATATATATATATATATATATAAAGGCTTAAACACTAGTATTTCATTGTCATAATTTATTCCATTGGAATCGTAAATATGATCCAATTCATCAGACCTACAAATTCAAAAAGCTTTTGAATCTGTAGGTCTGATGAATTGAATCGTATTTACGATTCCAATGGGATAAATTATGACCATGGAATATTAATGTTTAAGCCTTTTTATTATATCCTTACTCTATCCTGGACATTGAGTTCTACCTGGATTCTATCCTCTGGGAATTTTTTTTTTATACAAATATATATGTATGTGCATTTATGTATGTATGTATATATATTTATATATTTTAGATATATGATTGCATATGTATGTGCATATTATACCACTAATATTATCTATCTATCTATCTATCTATCTATCTCTCTATATATATATATATATATATATATATATATATATATATAACTTAATAGCACTAAAGAGAATGGTTGTTCGGACCAGAGAGCTAAATGACCCGTTATAGTACTTTAAAAATATATATTTCGAATCAGTAAAATAGCCATTCTGCTGTGTTCTCCTTTGTTTGTAACATTCTTTATATGGGTGATTCAATTGGATAATGGAGTTTCACAGAAGTCGACAGTTTTCTGACAAGTAGACAAAACACGACTCAGATACCATAATCTGCTATATGGTGAATTTATATGTAAAGCTTTTTTTTCTTACTCTTAGCCGTCGAAGGGAAAAATCGTTTGGAACAAAAAAAAAAAAAAGAAAATTTACAAAGACAAAATAAGAAAATCTTTGACTGAGGAATAAAAACGAAGTAGAGAGGGAAAGACAAAATGGAGTAAACGTGAATGCTTAACAAAAGGAAAGAAAAGGAACACAAAAATTAAGATAAAGTGTTCAAAAACACGCAGCGAAAAAAAGAAAATGAACAAAATAAAGAAATGGCGGTAAAAACATTGCCAGAGAAAAAAAACATATATCAAGTATGAAAACCAAAGCCCCTTTCCCGGTCCTAAATACTGATTATTCAGCTAAATGGTTAAATATATAAGCAAGTTTAGTGACAAATCTACGCATAAAAAATTTAAAGAAATCAGTAAGAGAAAGAAAAACGGAAGAAAGGTTTATCAAGTAGGTTTTTTTTCCTCCATGAATGTAAAGACATGTTCCATTGTACAAGGAAATAAGGCTGTCATCATGTCGATTTGGGAGACATTTAAAATGTTCGATCGTTTCATACAGTATTGCTAGCTAAGAATTACTAATTTTCTTTTTTGTGTGTGTGGGGGTGTTGTGGGCTGACAGTCAATACGTTACAAAAGCCAGTAGAATTGAGGGAACATCGTAAAGTATCTAATGTTTTTTGCGTCAAATCGCGCTATTAAAAACACATATCAAAACAGAAAAAAATAAGTCTGAGACAATAATTTGCTGGGAAAGAATATTTTTGTTTTGTTTTTTTTTTGTTTTTTTTTTTTTTACAATGACTGCAACTTCTCTCAGAAATCTAATGCTGAGAATTTCCAATATTTCGCGCACCGATATTCGAATGAGGAATCATTACGAAAATTGTTGTACAGATTTACCAAAATTTGATCGACAATTAGGATTATTAAGAAATATACGAATGATTTTGTCCATCAATCCGAGGATCCCTGAAAAAGGTTCTAAGACTCATCCAGAAAGAGTTTGAGAAGCAATACAGTTTTTCACTATTTTTCAATATAATCCCCCGCTTGATATCAATGATATCCAAAGATGCTTAAGATGCAACCTCATCACAGAAGAACGTGGCATCATGCTCCTCTCAAAACTCCTCCATAGCTCATATGATGTCATCATTGTTTCCAAAATTAAGAACACGCAGGAGGGGTTTGAGGTTAGGAACCAGAAAAAAAAATGTCAGATTGAGCAAAGTCTGCGGAGGAGGGCTGTTAGGGAAGCAATTCAAAGTCATAGTTAGCCTGTTCAGCTAGTGCAACCTGAGAAGTGTGAACTGGCACTTTAGCCTAGATCAAGTTTGTTTTTAAGCATTCAACCCCAAGCAAGGTGGGAAGCCACTAGCACGCAAAGAGTTTCAGAGTATGAGCGAGAGCAAAGAGGAGTGATGGAGGGAACGATGAAGAGAAGGATAGGGGATAAATCAGGGCATCTGGAGACGTCGATTGACATTACATTTGAATAGTTGGAGATTTTAGTTATCAAGAATACAAGAAATGGGGAGAGAGTTCCACAGGCTAGAATTGCGAGACATGAAGCTATTGAAGTAGAAGAGACGGCTACATTTAACAGTTTCGACAGTGAAAGGGTGAGAGCGGGATGCCAGCCTAGTAGAACGCTTAAATTCATGAAATCTGGGAACCAGCGAAAGCAGCTCATCGGAGCAGTTATCGTGAAAGTATCTGTAAAAAAAGACAGAGGGAGGCGACGGCACGTCTGTGAGAGAGCGGCTGTAGACGAGATACCAGATCAGGGCCAATTACATTGCATATCCGTCTTTTGATTTTATGAATGACCTTGAGACAATTAGACGTGGCTCCAGAGTATATATGGCAGCAATACTCCATGCAAGGGCGAGTGGTTGATTTGTAGATTTGAAGGATCGACTCCGGCGATAAACATTTCTTGGCGCACCAACTTTCCTAGCGGTGGACGAAGCTATTGACTCAACGTATTCGTTCCATCACAGGTCAGCAGACAAGCAGTCGCAAAGAGGTGTTCTCGTGGTGTTGAGCGTCGGACATTCTAATGGTAGGTAGGGATGGTACACTCTTGTGAGTAATAGAGAGCAGTTTTGTTTTTGAGGCATTAAAGTTAACCAGCCAATATCTGCCCCAGTTCATCACCGACTGGAGGTCATTTTCAAGACAAACGGCCTGGTTAGTTTTGTCGGCGACACCACAAATCTTCGCCCAGCATTTTTCTAAGCTTCGACTTTATCGCTTTCTTCATTTCTTTTTTTTTTTTTTACTTCTGATTCATACCACTGTCCATTAATAGTTTGCTTCTTTTCCGGGTAGTCTATCATGATTAAGCTTTCAGAACAAAGAAAAAAAACAAAAAAACAGAAGCCCTCACCTTGCCAACAGACGTTGCTTCCTTGAACTTCCGGGTTGGGAGAACCAGAATTTCCACTTTTTGCATTGGATCTTTTGGATTCAATCGTGAAGTGGGGAACGTAGGTTTCGGATATGTCCCGGAAAGGGATATATTTGTTCCAAGTAGCAAAGTTGTTGTTGACTACTGTAACCAGGTAGAACAATCTAGCAAGTAACCGTAATGGACTGCTCCTCGTCGTAGTGGTAGGCAATAGTCATAGGCAATAGGCGAAGACTATAGGTGTAGCCAATAGGCGTCTTCATGTACCTCCACATCAGTCTGTATTTATGTCTGACACCGACCAATTATATTACTGTGAGGGGGAACCCAGGTGCATGCATATTCATTACATCAGTTTCATGTTGAATTAATAATCTGCAGTGGAAATTCTCAGAGTCAGTCAGGAAGTGAGTCAGAAGTCTCCTGGAAATAACAACCCTTTTCACCTTCTGCTCTGATGTCAGTATTCTTGAGATCCATTATGGTGCCATTTTTTCACCTTTAAGATCTCATTTAAAACAGTACCGACGGAACCAGAACAAATGCCTGTGGACTTAGAGATTCTAATTCGATTTCCAGACGGATTCGTTGCATTCACTTTCGTGTAAATAATTTTGGGAAATGTATGAATCCATATCCACTTTCAGAACTATGGGTTAAACAGTAAAACCATTTTCTGGGAAAATCATTGTTATTCTCAAAGTATTGATAATGCAAAATTTACATGAAAGAAAAAACATATTTCTTACAGTCCAAAATAGTTTTCAGATTTAAATGACCCACAAAGTGTTGATAAGCCGTCAGAACAAATCGAACATTCAACAATCGTAATCAATGTATCAGAATTCTGATTTCCATTGAATTCCATTACTTTTTCTTACTGCGTTGCTTCGTATAGCATCATTTATTGTTCGAGATTTTTCTCGAAATTGATAGATTCGTTGCTATTCCTTAAAATCTGTCTATCGAACTTTGAAGTGAACAATTTATTGAGAAGTCTTGATTTTCTACTACCTGTGGATCCTGCAAACTGGTTTGAAAATATTTGGTTTACTGCAATTCCATTTGAAAAATAATTGGCTTTCTAGTGCCTGTGTTTTCTGCAATTTCCTTCGAAAAATATTTGTTTTTCTAGTGTACACTTTCTCGAAATTTCAATTATATATTCTGGACTTTGTTGCGTCTATATTTTGTGCAAATACAATAAATAATATTTGATTTTCTTGTATTTGTTTTTTTTTTCTGCAATTTTGTTTGAAAAATATATGATTTTCTTTCGTTTGAGTCTTCTGCAACCCCGTTGGAAAATGCTTAGATTCCTTTAACCTCTTGTTTTTACAAGTCCGTTTATTTATTTATTTATTTTTTTTTTTACGTCTGTTATCTGCAAGTCTGCTTAGAAATTTGGGGGCCTGAAAATTCTGCAAGTCTGTTTTAGAAGAACTCTAGTTTCTAATGCCTGCGTTCATTTAGACATTCCCGGTAAAATAGTGCGAATATTTTCTGAAAGTTCAGTTAATAATACTTTATTTTCTTGTGTTTTTGTTTTCTACAGATAGATTTTAAAATTCTGTTTTTTCCTTATATTTAATTTTCTCGCAAATTTCTTCAAACCTTGCGATCTTACTTTGTACCATTTTCTTTAACTGCATTTTTAAAAAAATCTGTGGTCCCCTATGTTCCTTTTTTTTCTGAAAATTCACTTGAAATTATTTGATAAACATGTGACCATATTTTGCAAGTATTAATGTTTAATTTCATTATGGATATATATATATATATATATATATATATATATATATATATATATATATATATATATATTGTAGTTAAATAAAATATTCTAATCCAAATGCCACTAGAAAGAATCATTAAGTATACAAGTACGAAAAAAATGCCGAAAACCTTTTTGCCGTTAAAAAAAAAACAAGCAGACGACATGCATTTAACGGATGTTAGAATTTGTTGAAAAATACACCCCTACCCTCCCTAAACTTAACCTCTTTTCCGAACGTAACTCATAATTGATACAACAATAGTTAATAAAAATGAACACGCTACCGCCCCTGTCTGAATGACCGGATTTCTCTGTATCATTGGAAACAGGAAATTATGAATTCATATGTGCGTTTAAAACTCAGTAAATTTAAAAATAAGTTATTCCCAAATTAGCTTGAAGATGCAATAGAACTAATGCTTTTAGTTTAATTATATAATTAAATTTGAAGTTTTTAGCTTCAGGTTTTGAAACATGGTTATTACTGTGTATCGAAAAAACATATTTTTAATCAGTTAATTTATAATATTTATGCTCTGTAAATTTACATTGAGCACTGTTTTATAAAAATAAAAAAAAAAATATTAATAAGAACACCGGATTATATATCTTACTGTTCTATCTATCTATCTATCTATCTATCTATCTATCTATATATATATATATATATATATATATATATATATATATATATGCGTGTGTGTGTGTGTATGTTGTATGTATGTTGCAAATTCAGTTTCATTGACGGTTTAAAATATCATATCATTGTTTTTTTTTAAAGTTGCAGAAACATTCATGATCTTGAGCGACATATTTAAATATCATTTCATGATATTTCTCGTTTTGAAGATCAACTGAGCACTGACGATACACGTTTAACTGACTGAACTTTTAATAGCTTTATGTGTACATCTGAAATCGTTTAGAAAACATTCAATGCAGGCGTAGCAAAACATTTCTTGACTCTACTAGTTTATTTTATATTAAAACCTGATGTTGATAGAACGACTGCTTAATGGGTTTTGGATATTAATATCATTTCCTGATATTTGAGAGTATTCATCATTCAGATATATTATATTATCGTATATTATAGATAACCAGGGTAATTTTTTTTTTGAGAAACAGTGAAGTAATGGATAACGACTCGAATTGAGAACGTAAAGAGACGAGTTCGAAATCCAGTCGAGATAATTACATTCACTTGCGTGCTATATTATCCTTGTTTGTGTGATAACTTTATCAATTCTGAAACACGGACTTTATGACTGAACGTCTGGAACAGAGGGCAAAAGTAGGTCTCAAAAGGCGTAGTAGTTTTCGTTTGCGCTACTCCATGTTTCCATCGTTGATTGAACTTTTATCGTTTAGTACAAAATCCGACTTTAGAAAAAACCTTATGAAATCCCTTCTGTTCTTCCCGTCAATCTTGTTCCTCCTGAGGCGTAGCAAAAAACAAACTTATCTGTACAACGGAGAGTTCTTGTACTCTTGTTTGTACTTACTCTACTAGTTTATATGAGGTTATATGGAAAAGATTGTAGTAAACCTCTCAACAACAAAGATCAAGACAATAATCCGAGTATAGAGTAAATAATAAAAAGCTGCTCATTCCAGAAATGCAAACATAAAATCCCGTAAAATTATCATATCGGAATACGAAGCGATTAGCAATCGATTCTCTCCAATAAGAGATCAATCGATGATGTGGAATATATACAGTAAAATAAAAGTCAAAGGTCTGATGTGATAATAGTAGTCGGTACCCACTCGTATGTGATCATCGTCTCCCCTTATTCCCCTACTTCCCTCTGGTATGCAGTGGCAGAGATGGGCGAGAAGGCCCAGACAACACCTGAAGAATAGTTCGAGGAGGCGATTCCCGTGAATTTTTTTTTTCTTGGTGGACAACCCTGCGGGACAGAGAAGCCCACGCACTTGGCCAGAAGCGCCTAACTCGTGACTGAAAGGGATTTAAACAACGAGGTATTTCAAACCTGGTTACATCCGGCTGTCGAATGCTTGGTCCTTGAAGGTCTGGATCTAACCAACAGCCACTGGGCCAGATGTCCTTGAGCACATATAGCCCACTGGATAAAAATATTGGATAGATCCAATGACTGGACACAAATTGTTGTGAGTTCAATACCAGGCTACAGCAGTGGTGAAACAAAAAAACAACTTGATTTAAAGGGAAATAAATTAGACAGCCGGAAGAGGAATGGCTCGTAGAACTAGAACAATCTAGTAAAGGAAAATAACGTTATGACTTGAAACACTTTTCCTAAAAATTCGAAAATAGATCCTCTTCAAAGAAAATGCAATCAATAAATAAGAAAAGGGTGAAAGAATAAAATCATCGGCAAAATGCTATTAAAAATGTTGGAATGATAAAGATAGAAATCGACAATACTGCACCAATAGTCAGAGATAAGCAAAACAAGCACTACGACACGCAAAAAATTTCTTACAATTTCGTAAATTATGTCCTCTTTTATAAAAAAAGAGAACTGTTACGCTTTAATATAAATATAGAATGAATCATGACAAATAAAATGCATTACATGTTCCTAATATAACAATTACTATTAATAATAGACATGCTTAATGAATTAATCTTGCTAAAACACTTATTTTAAAAAAAAAACAATCGATGTATACCGTGACTTATCGAAGAAAAAATAAAAGAATATGTATATTAATAATTAAATATTGAAAATGCATAATATGTTAACAACATTATAATAAAATACGCAACGAGAACTATTTTTAAAAATGGATAATTAGAATAAAGTCTTCCATAATTGAAATACGACCTCACATTCTTTCAGCTATGGGGGAAAACACGTCGGTTCACTTCAACAAAAGCGTCTAAATTGATATGGGTAAGTATAATAAATAATAAATATAACATGTGTAATAATTAAATATCTGATTTACTCAAAAATAGAAACTGTGACGAGATTCAGTTTTATACAAAGATGCTGTTGAATGTCTTTATCGCAGCTTCAACACAATTCAACACATCTAGAAGATCTGTCGCTTTCGGTAACCTTGCAGGAACTTCGAAATGTTCTTTGATCCTCTTCGAAATGCTAGTCGAATTCTTTTACCTATCATATCTGACGTCCTTCCATCAGAATTTCAGAAGCCCTAAATGTCACTATCCACATATACCGATTGTCTACCCCTCTGGCAAAGTGTGGGGTTTCTGCACTCCATAACTGAAGCATTGGGATGGGACAAAGGTCATCTGGAAGTTGCGAGTTCGATCTCTGCGTGTGAGGGTCACGAATCTTCCACAGATTCATTATGAGACGGAGAAGCGGAGTTATCATGAAAGTGTATGAGAAATGGCAGATACGTAAGAGAGATCTGCTGAGATTTGAATAAAGGTCATGAAAAATTACAGATTGCGAAGTTGTAACGTTGAAAACGAGAAGTGAAAAATGTACCGAAAGAAAATATTAATAAATGTAACAGCGTTGGATATAAAGTCAATGTTAACATTAATGGTTAATATTAGACATTTCCTTAAAAGGAAACATTCGGCATACATTAACTGAGCAGCCATTTCTGATGTCGACTAAAATTTATAAAATCTCTCTATGAATTTTTTTGAGGAAAATTTTCAAGTCCAGTAACTGTTATCGCTCTTTCCACTATTGATGTGGCTTTCCTTCCTAACCTTTTGTTTGAGTGAACGGCAACATCTTGATTATGTAATTATTCTCTCTTCCCTCTTTAAATCAGGAAATCTGTATAACAATATAAAATATATTTGTAATTATTATGCTATCAAGTCACTCGTTTGTACCAATAAGTCATTTAATAGAATTAGTATGAAGGAAGAACATACACATTTTTTAACTAAGCATTGCGCCTGAATTACTTCTAGAATCACACATTTACATCTAACTGCATAACATGAGCATATACAACTTCCTCTACTACTCTTCTAAAATACAGTTACATATACAGTATTTGCCGTTTAATCGAGCACCTCTTTATTTGATTTTTTTTTTAAACATAAAGTAAATCTCGGTCGATCATGAGGAAAGTTGGTTCACTGTTTGTCAGAGTGAACTGACATGTTTTCCCCATTGCTCAAAGAATGTGATGTCGTGTTTCAATTAGGGAAAAATCTATTTTAATTATCCATTTTAAAAAATAGTTTTCGTTGTGTATTTTATTATAATATTATAATATAATATTGTTTAAATATTATGCATTAACAATATTGAATTATTAATATGCATATTATTTTATTTTTTCTTAGATAATTCACGGTATACATCGATTGTTTTATTTTTAAAATAAGTGTTTTTGAAAGTTTACTTCATTAAGAATATCTATTAATACTAGTAATTGTTATATTAGGAGCATTTAATGCATTGTATCTGTCATGATTAATTCTATATTTATATTTAAGCGTAATAGTTCTCTTTTTTATGAAAAAGGACATAACTTTGGAAATTGTAAGAAATGTATTGCGAGTCGAAACGTTTGTTTTGCTTATCTCTAACTATTGGTGCAGTATCGTCGATTTCTATCTTTTATCATGCAAACATTTTTAATAGCATTTTGCCAATGATTTTATTCTTTTACCCTCTTCTTATTTATTAATTGCATTAATATAACTTTCTCTCACTAGAATCTATCTTACATATTTATAAGTCTACTAAGCGTCCATGCATTGAATATTGCTGCCATATCTGGCTTGGTCCTTATGTTATGTATTCAGTGATTCTCGATAAAAAAAGAAGGCAAAATTTCTATGTTATAGGTCCTGACCTGGCATCACGTCTTCAGTCACTTTCCCATCGCCGTATAAACACGGTAATTGTTCTGATGAACTCTTTACTATGGTACCTAGACTTTATCAATTTAAGCGCGGTACTAGATTACCGCAAAGTTCTCATCATTTTGCAGCTGAAATTGCTAGATGTAACCGCAAATTCTATGCTGACAGTTTCCTCACCCGCACTTCTCGCCTGTGGAATTCTCTTCCGGCATTTTGGTTTCCAGTCAACTTTGATCTTTAAAAATTTAAATGCAATATTCAATCGTTATATTCTGACTTGCTGTTTTATTAACCTATCTTTATCTTTCTCTCCCTAATAATGTTTTCTTTTCCTCATATATTCTCACATTCCTTTTCTTTTTGACTTAATGATTAAAATAAAATCTGTAATTACAGTTCTATCATGTCACTTATTTGGATGATGACGGCCGTTAATCGGCCCAGCAATGGTTTAAAAGGTAGTGATCGATACGGCAGTTTCAGATACCGCAGAAGAATTTGTTTGTCTCGTCCATATTAAGCAGAAGTTGTTATTCATTCAACGGATATTGAGTGATAGAAACGTTCAGACGGAAATAAACGAACGGTTATGTTTCAAGAAAATTGGTGGAAATATCAAGTTGGCGTTGACACTTGCCTCGTGCATTGAATCCCAATTAGGTAGAGAAGGATGAACTGCAGATGCCATTCAACTGAATTATGCATTTCAGAAAGGGGAGATAACTTTCAGTCGCCTTCACATAGCCATTGTTTTTTGTTTTTTTTTGTTTGTTTTTGTTTGTTGTTTTTTATTTTATTTTAAATGTATTCATTCTCTTCGATACTGTATTTTTCGGTTTCATTATCTGCTTTTTCTTTTGGTGGTGGGGGAAAAGTGGCTGGTTCTTGTGTTTGTAGATAAATAGATATCGGATGTGATTGTATCATAAACTAGCAGCCATACCCAGCTGGTCGATCAAAAAAAGCATTCAATTAGAATGGAGCAAAAACAGCATCATGTTTAGATGTAACAGAGTCTATCTTCTTCAATTACTTTAAAGTACTTTAATTAAAAAACATTTTGAATTAATGCAGTTACTGATATGATAGAAGTAGTCTGTATTTATTCAATAGAAGTTATCCTAGGACATGAAGGGGTAAAACAGGCAACATGAAGACTCACTTCAATCATTTTGGAGTTTTTGAAATTCAGTTTGTCAGTGTGCTACAATGGATGTAAAAGAGGATACATTTATAATGCAATTGTTAAGTTTGATGTAAATTGGTTGAAAGATCAACGAAATATAAGAAAGAACCCACTAAAAATCATTATTTTTCGCTATTTACGCGGATCTTCACTATATGGGTGGACTCAATTACCAAGTTAAATTACTGTTAAACAATCAATTTATTGTCAGCTACAATTGAGTAAAGTTTGTATTAGAATGCTTGAAAAGTGAAGTAGTTTTTAGTTTAAAATTTATGTTGAAATCGATTTATGTTGAAATGGATTTTCGTTTTTCCCGGTTTTTCGCTAAACGCAGTGGCGTCGAAATAAAATGAGGTATCGTTGAACTCGTCATGATGTAAGTAACTTACATACCGAGTTTGAACGAAAATAGCTGAATTCATCGATTTTTGATCGGCTTTATAGATTATTGATTTTTTAAGTATTATCGATTTTTTTGCGATAAGATCCAGTCTCTTACATTGTACAAAGTATGTGCCAAGTTTAGTCAAAATTGGTGGATGGATCTCGAGTGAAAAGATATCACATAGATTGTATAAGGAATGACGAGCACTTTCAAACAAAATGGAGATTTGGACAGTCTTCTAAGCTTTTTTTTACTTCAATTTTCAAGATAAGAATGTGATATAATGGAATATGCAGACACCCGTGTTCCCCCTCACTGGAATACGATTGGCTGGTGTCCGTCATAAATACCGACGGACATATAGGAGAGTCAAGAGCCTGAGTCTGAGAGCTAAATCTATAACGACGCCTATTGAACTATGCCATTGATCTACACTTCTTACCTGCGACTACGACGCGTAGCAGACGTTACTACTAACATATTTTACTTGGTTATAGTAGCCAAAAACCACTTAGCTACTTCGTTCAAATATATCCATTTCCGGGACATATCAG
>CAHIKZ030005290.1:1297500-1362500 GCA_903632075.3 Acanthosepion pharaonis | reverse complement strand
TCTGCTCGTTCTTTAAAGGATTTAAAGCACTTGCTCGTTCAGAATAATAATACATGACTTCTTCTTCTTCTTCTTCTTCTTCTTCTCATTTAAGAACTTAATGTTCCCTCATTTAATTACTCTTCACCTTCTTCTTCTTCTTCTTCCCTTCTTCTTCTTTTTCATTTATCTTTCTTGATCATCGCCTCATTTACGACAAAACGATCAGTCTTCTTCTTCTTTCAGTGAACATTTTTTCATGTAATCTTGACTAAAAAATCCCATCATTAATATCTCTTCTTTTTTTCTTCTTCTTCATTCTTTTATTTAACCTCGAAATTAGATTCATTCCCGACCATTAAATTCGGTTGGATTTTTCTTCTTCTTTCAATCTTTTTTCTTCTTAAAACCAGAAAAGGTTTTTAGATTATTTTTTCGTTCCCTCATTTAATTACCCTTTTCAAAAATCTTCTTCTTCTTCTTCTTCTTCTTAACGTAAAATTTTTTGCCCTTCCCCTCATTTAAAGGACTCTTCTTCTTCTTCTTCTTCTTCTTCTTCTTACTTCTTGCCTTTCTCTTTCTTGCTTTTTTTCCTAAGCTTATACTAAACATTTTTCTGTTTTCCTTTCCTTTAAACAAAATAAACACAAAACGATCATCTTTCTTGCTCGTAACTGGAAAAAAACGAATGAAAAAGAATGTTCTTCTTCAAATTTTTTTCACACCCAACCCTTTCTGCGCAATCAGATCCTTTCTTTGGTTTAGCAGTTTAAACAATCTCTGTTTTTTTTTAAGCTTCTTAAAGTTCTTCTTCTTTTTAAATTTTACCAACTTGCTCGAATGTAGCTATCGATTTTGTTTTTCATGCTTCATCTAGTTAACATTCTTTCATTTATCTTTCTTCTCACTCTGGCCAGTACAAAATCGCAATGTCAAACTACATGAAAACTGCCGTTTCAAGCTTCTTCTTCTTTTTTATTTCCGCTATCGATGGGGTTCATCGCCTCAAAGTTGGTCTTGACCTTCGTGCTAACTTTTGGTCTTCCGTTTTAATTGCGGCTGTGCATTCGTTACTCATTTACATCATTCCTTTTCTAAATCTTCTTTTAGTTTATTATAAGTCTTACTAATTAACCCCTCATATAATTCAGAAGAGTTGCATTCATACCTAATCCGAATTTGATAAACAAAGCAAGAAATTATTCTTTGGATTTAATTTATCTTTCAATTCTATGTTACCTCACTTTAAAATATGATCCCTCTTCTTCTTCACTTTTCTTTTCTTTCTTACATTCAGAGAATCATTTAAATTAAAAGAAAATCTTCTTCTTCTTCTTTTCTTCTTCTTTCTACGGCTTCTTCTTGGAGGTTTTTAAAGCCAGAAAATATTTGCGTTGTCAAAATTTTTTCCTCATTTAACAAGTAAGCCAAAAAAGACTCTCACTGGATGTTCCTTCATCTTTTCCTCTCATCATGTTATTTTCTTTATTCTTCCTAATCCTCTTTCTTTGTATAATTCACGAGCCACTAGATCATTTTCATCTGGTTTTATATTGAAAACATCCTGTTTTTTTTTTTTTGCAGGCTTATTATTAACTTCGTTGAATATTTTATTTCGGTATTTTTCCACCTTAGCTGCTCGTTTGTAAAGAGAAAAAAAGCACTAACTGACAGAATAATAATACATGACGTGAGCTGCACTAAATGGCCTTGATCTCTCAGCAGCAAGAACGCAATGTCGCATATGAAAGAACAGCTCACCTTCTTTTCATATCGCACTCTTCCCAAAAATTAATTTAAGATGGTTGAATTTCAGAGATCATCGCCGCAAAAGACAGACGACAAAAACGATCAGTGGATGAGTTCCACAAGATCAGTAGACATTTTTAATGTAATCATTATGACTAAAATAACATCATTAATATCTGACTCTTTTTTTTTCCTACAATCCAATCATTCATTTTATTAAACCTCGAAATTAGATTGAATGCACTCGACCATTAAATTCGGTTGAATTATTTCTTTACGGCTTATCAATCCTTTGCAGCTGTTTAAAAGTGAGAAAAGGTTTTCCAGATTATTTTTTTAGGTAATGACTAGCAGCATTGCCTCATTATGTTGTTCTGCTGTCCATTTCAAAAATCGTTAATGACTTCATACAGCAATCTCTATCACTTAACGTAAAATATTTTTGCCCTTCCTTCTCGTTAAAGGAGTGACCTTTGTCTGTCTGATGTTGCAAGCACATGCCTTATTTTCCTGGCCTATTTCACACTTCGAATTTTTTTCTAAGTATTCTATACTAAACATTAAATCTGTTTTGAAAAAAGAACTTGTTTCAATAAACACAAAACGATCAGCTTTTTAAATTTAAAGTAACTGGAAAAAAACGCAATTAAAAAACGAATGTTAAACAACAAATTATTTTTTTCAGATACAACCCAGTTTTGACCAATCAGAATCAACGTGTAATCGTTTTTCTTTTTCAAGCGAATGAGCCAATTGGAGTAATATGCCATGGGTGTTGATGAAATTTGTTTTGGCTTTTAAAAAATGTCATCCTTGCTATCGATTTTGTTTTTGCATCTACATGCTAGTTAACATTCGTATCGGTCTATTAGGCTGTCCTCTGGCCATTGTCAAAATCGCCGCAAACCACATGAAAACTGCCGCATGATCATGAAAAAATCGATTATTTCCGGTGAGCAAATTTGGAGTTATAGAAATGCAAATTTTCTTGATTTTCCTTTTAATAACTTTGGTGCAAATTGCAAGAAAATTTCGTAGAATGGACATTCGTTACACACAGATACACAACTGGTTTCCTTTTAAAAATAGAAGATTTAGTGATATAAGTCTTTATTTTTTCAATTAATTTGCACAAAGATGAATGTTTCATTTATACAATTCTAATCGTCGCTGTTTAAAAATAAACATTAATTAGTAATTTGAAAGAATAAGGTGTCAATGATCAAACTTCCTTTTGACAATTTGTTTCTTTTTAATATAGGTCTAAGTTTGCCCTCACTTTGCTGACACTTTATATTTCTTTACTAATGTTACATTACACCAATTAAATAAATCTAAAGACATGCCTGATTAAGCTATATCTAGTAATTTCAGTGATAACATTTTCATTGGGTTATCAACCCTGGAAAAATATGAAAGTAAATAATAACGTGAATTATTCGTTTTGTTTTCAATTCATTTTACCGGGGCGTTCAAGATAAAATAAACCTGTATCTTGCAGGATAACATTTCTTGTGTTTCCAAGGGTATACATACGACGTTGATGAAAACTGGAAAAATGATTAAAAATAGGCAAAATGAATAAGTACATTATAAACAACATTGTAAATAAGTTTCATTATATGGATGATATTCCCATTTATTACTCATTTGTCGCTGTTAAAAGAATAAACATTGCGAATGACCAAATACGACGTTAATTTTTTTCTTCCTTCAGTTTATTAAACAGGAATTTTTTTTTTAAAAATGAAAATAACTTTAGTTGAAAATAATTCACCCCTTTAAAATAGCTAAACGATCCTAAAATAAAAAAATCTCATACGAAAAAGGGTTAAAGGAAGGAAAAATAAATGTAAATGTATAGAAAAATGACAGTTGATTTTAACAATTCAGTCTGCGTGTGGTCGAGTTTGTTTTTTTACAGTATTTTTAAGGCTAATAAAGAATTTAAATAATAATTTTGTGATTGGAAAAGTCATTCTTTCGACAATATGAATTATTTCTCTAGAATGACAATCATTTTTAAAAAATTTGGAGTTTATTAGAGCCCAATTTTTGTTTTTTTTTATATATAAATATATATATATGATATAAATGTCATTAAACGATGAGGGAAGTAAGTGAATATGTGAATGCAATATAACGAACCCGATTGAAATGAAACTCGCCCACCGATTTCACTTCCCAAACCGCCGAGGACATAAATACATTCCCCTAATAATTAAGACCTTCCCTCTATCAGGTTAAACAAATTTGGGTAAGAACATTTGTTTTTTCATCCCTTTCATGTCCAAAAGTGATAAAAAGCTCTTCTAAAGTTAAAGTCTTTTAGCGACTATCCAGCAAAGAAGTGGCTGTTTACAAAGTCTGAAAAGAAAAAGTTTAAGATTGTCATTATTACGTTCGTGCAAAAGTCCATTCACTCGGATTTTGTTTTTTTAAAAACCAGCACGAGTAACCACCCCGCCAACAAAGGCCTTTCCTTTTAACAATTGGTCATCAAAATCACGTGACCTTCTTTCACCGGAAAACCTCGACAATTCAACTGTTGGACGAGGCGGTCAAGTGGGCTGCTTTAAAGAAGTTCTTATTTTCGATCAGGAACGATTTATTTATTCACCTGACATCTGTTCGAGGTATTCTTTGCGCCGCCCCACCGAATCACTGTTTTGTTGTTTCAAAACAATTCAATATAATGGAAAGTCAAAATTTCGACTTTTGAAATTATCGATAAAACCCTACGCCGACAGACCCACCCCAGTTTGTTGCGGCGTCAATATAAACAACTTCCCAGTCGACGAAATCAGTTTGAGTTGGAGATACGGCCGGGTTGGGCTGAGGACCCACCGCGGGCAGGGAAGATCTGAACGCGGACATAAGATTTTTTCGCCCCTTTGCGGGCAAAGAACCCTCATTTGAAGGACTTCCAGCCCAAGTCGAAGACAGAAAGAACTTTTTCCAAGTAGATGAAGAAATTTGCCTGAAAACCTGAGAAGAGTTGGAGCTGCGCCTCGGATGAAGAGGAGTTTGAGCGCGGGCTGCGGGCACATTCGCCCCTTGCGGGCAAGTCGATTCCGTTTGGCCCAGAAGTTGCGGCCATTGACAGCGGAGATGGAGTGAACAATAATTCAGGAAGCCGAAGAAAAAATCAGTTACGCTGAAGTTTGAGTTGGAGATGCAGCCGGAAGGGCTGAGTTGCAGCACCGCGGGCAAGATCCTGAACGCGGACATAAGACCCGATTCACTCGCCCCCTTTGCGGGCAAAAGAACCCTCAGACAGAAGGACTTCCAGCCCAATCGAAGACAGAAGAACTTCCAGCCAAGTAGATGAAGAAGAAAGATTGCCTGAAAACTGAGAAGAGTGGAGCTGAAGTTGAGTTGAAGTTGGAGTTAGGTTGGGCGTGAGTTGCAGTTCACCCTCGGACGACAGAAGAATCCTCGAAACAAGAAATCCTTCCAGCCCAAGTTGAAGACAAAGAAATCTTCCACCGAATTGAAGCAAGAAATCTTCCACTGAATCGAAAAGAAATCTTCCACTGAATCGAAGCAAGAAATCTTCCACTGGGTTGAAACAAAGAAATCTACCAGTCTAAACAGAAGAAGAAGAAGAAATACAACTCAAGTCGGAGAGAAGAATCAACTGCGAATGATCGATAGAAATTAGCCCCCAGTGTCGAACTGAACCACACTCCGACATACATACATGATTCTAGAAAGTAGGTAATTCGACATTTTCCTATTGTGTGATAGAACTTGGTGCCATAGTCCACAGAGCGGGTCGGGAATTGAGAACAATTTTGTTTTTATGTAACGGACTTTAAGATATAAAGGTTGTTACCCTTTTATCAACAATTTTGTTTGGTGTCGTGAGTTTTTATTTTATTTGTGTTTTGCCACCCCCGTCGGACTCAACATATTCGGCCCCGATCCTTTGGTCCCGTCTGTCTAAGATCTAAACACAGCGTGGGTAGACAGACCGGAGATCGGTATAGTTGCTTTAGTGACCAGGTATTGGAAGCGAGTCCGGGAAAGGCGAGGCTGGTGATCATCTGACCAAAGGGTTGGGCGGCACGCTTGGACCCAGGAGGAACGACCAGGAGGAGCGACGTCACCGTTGGCGCCGTACCAAGGATCCGACACTGGGCCAGGTGTGTAACCGTCATACTGTTATACTAGAACATTATCTATTCTATTGTAATAGACTCTCCCACACATAATAAGTAGTAGTAGTAGTAGCGGTCGTCACTTGGGCTCAGTGGAGTTGAGTGAGTCAGTCGATGTCGGATATTGAAGTATCAACCATCACAACTAGATTGCTGCGTCATTAACTGTTATTGCAAGTTCCTAACCTTTTGTATGTCGAACCTAATTTAGGACGACTTAGTGAAATACAAGCCTCCACTGTGAAAACTACTCTACAACAATTACATATCCAATTAATACAATTATTCATGTTACATACAAAAACATGTTTGCATGAACTGGATTTTTGCGAGAGGAAGTCATTTTTCTGTCTTCTTAACGGGCAAACAATGATGGAGTTTATGCTTGAGTCTATAGCAGGAATCGGCAAACACCGTCCACCTGGGCCACATCCGTCTCGCAAAAGATATTGGACTGGCGCGGAAAGGATTTTAGTCAGGCCCGCCAACTTATCCGCTACTCAAATTAAACTAATTACCAAACTATTTTTGTTCTTTTCTCTCCAGAAAACTCTGAACCAAAAACAAGCCGATGGAAACTAAGAAAAGAAAAGTGGATTTTGAGTACGAAATTTTAACAACAGCTGGATACATATCTTGTTTTTCATTGAGCACTTCGGTAAAAATGTTTGATTAATTTCAAACCAGAACCCAGATAAAAAGCGTTGCAATAAAGAAAGTTTTTTCTCGACCAAGGCAGCCTTCTTGATTTGGGGAAGGAGACCATTTATTAAAGTACATTTGATAACATGGTCCTCCTCCAAGACACTGCATAACTGTCTGATCTGCTCTCTCCGAAAGGTTACCGACTCCTGGTTTATAGGCAAATTCTGTTTGGGCTGATACCAGAGTCTCTATACCTTTGGAAAATATATGAATGAATCCATCCTATTCTCCTCCGCTATAGGTTAAATAGAAGGTCTTGTATCAGGAAAGAAATAAATGTTAATGCACTATGCACAAGCAAAAAGCAAAACTTATTCCTACAATCCAAAATCTTTCCCTCCTGGGTAAGACAACAAACTACTTATTATAAGGTCTCTGATCGGGAGTTTTTGAGAAGCGTGGAACCACATATTAATTGCTGGTGTTCCCAGATCCACCTTGACCCGGGCTGGTAGCACCTGTTAGGGTCCCAGCTATGGGCAAATATTTAACCTCCAAACTGGGGATAAAACACTATGAAAGTGTAAAAATCGGTTTGAATACCAGCAATACATTTTTGTAAAAAAATATTACCAGCAATTAATATTTGAAGAAAAATATATTACCAGCCTTACATTTTTGGAAAATATATTACCAACAAGAAAAATCTTGTCGGCATTAAATAACTCATTGAGTTGATATACCATAAATCAAATCAAACCAAACCAAAATCTTTTCGGCTTTAAATAGCCATAAAATGTTGATAAGCCGTAAAAACAACTCAAATAAAACCATTTGTTTCAGGTGGTATGGCAAGATAACATATTGATTATATCATTATTTTCCTTGTAGCGACATGTGTTACCCATTTTAAATTTTGATGTTGTTAGAAGTGATATGTATGTATTTTTTTTAATTGTTAAATCTCTTTATGATTGTGTATGCAGATGACATAGTACTGATAGCAGACACGGAAAAGAAATTACAAAACCTCCTACAGAAGGTAGCGACAGAGAGTGTGAAGAAGGGACTAAGCATAATCTACAATAAAAAAAATTCTTGGTCATCAGCAAATATATGAGCTCGAAATGCGATTAGTAGGTCGGGGACACTAGAATCAAGCAGACGCGAATCTGGGAAGCGTTCTGACAGAGGACGATAAGTGCGACACTGAAATCCGTAGACGTATTGGGATGGCCAAGGACGCATTCTAAAAGCTGGGCAGAGTATTGCAAGACAGAAGGATTTCTTTGGTAACAAAGAAAAGAATACTGAGCTGTTACGTGATGTCTGTCCTCCTTTACGGCAGCGAATGTTGGACGATTTTCTCAAAGATGAAGAAGAGTCTCGAGGCGACGGAGATGTGGTTCTACAGAAGGAGGCTAAGTATATCATGGATAACGATGAGGCCTTAGAGAGGTTGCAAACAATATATACTTAGCATCAGGAAGAGGCAGTTTAAGTTTCTGGGACACATAATTAGGAAGAAAGGCCTGGAGAATCTGATACTCACGAGTCGAATAGAGGGGAAGCGAGACAAAGGAAAAAAAAACGCGTGACATACCTGACGGGCTTAAGCAAGTGGATGGCAATCGCCTGAAAAACTGCCTTCTTTATAACCTATAAAATTCATTCAATCGAATCTATTTTTAATGATTGACCAGAGAAAACTTTTAATTATAAGAAGACAGTTTAGACACTACTGAACATGGAATAATGACAGGCTGTTCATATGCGGGTATGTCCATCTAATGTGTCCTTGTTCAATACCCACACATCTCACCTGCGGTGTAAAGTTTAACCACCTGGGGTAGAGAGCATTATTTGGCGTGAACAAGGACGGTACGCTCAATCTCTCGGTCACAATGACTTGTTACTTTATGTTAATGCAACAACCGACAGTTCCCAAAGATTTCCGTCTACCCAATTTCACTCACAAAGCTTGGATCAGCCTTTGGTATAGTTTCCAGACACTTTCCGAAAGTGTACAGTTGGATATTTTGACCACCTGAAGAAGGCAGAAGCGTACAACGGCCGAAACGTTGTGATAAATATGGCCACAAAGATGAGGACAATAGCCTGAATAATGTAAATAGTGTGCATAATACCTCATCTCAGAAATATAGAGAAATATTTTTCAGTTTTTTGTCCTACTTCTTGTATTGAATTTGCCAGTCTTACTCTTGCATACGCCATATTCATCCAGGGCTTTGGCGGCCATGGTTCTCCACACTTTCCAGTCGTTTGTCGTTCTTAATAATTTTGTCTTTTTGTTCTAACTTCAAAACCTCGCTCCACCATCCATTTACTCAAGCTTGCTTGACAGATTATACGTTGTTTTCCTCTGTCCCTCTTACCCTCATTTTGTCCTGTGAGTATCAAATTTACTAAGCCCTCTTTCCTCATTATGTGCCTTGGAAATTTCAAATGCCTCTCTCTGATTGTAAGTATAAGTATTCTTTTTGATTCCATTCTCTGTACAACTTCATTGTTGCTCAAATATTCGGTCCATGGTATTCTTAGCATCTTTCTGTAGATCCACATTTCTGTTGCTTCAATCTTTTCTTCTTCTGTGAGGAGATTGTCCAGCATTCACTGTATCCTGGGATTTTCAATAATTGACTGATAGATATTGTTCAATTAATTCAACAGAGATTCAATATAAAACTGAAATTTAAACACTGAATAAATATCTAAAAATCTATACATATGATGAAGAGGTCCCCGGCTTTGCCACGTGTAATAACCAAAATTGTACCTGATATTGTTAAACCTAACCCAGAGTTAACCCGGGATATGATTAGGACAAGCGTTATACCTCGGGGTATAAAATAACCTCGTGTAAACAATACCCGCATCCAATTTATAGTGTATTTTAATATTAGTATTAACAATTGTTTTTCATATCTACAATGTTATGTCATGAATAATAAAGGCTGATATGAACTCATTAAACAGTAATAAGATACACATGTCTCTGGAAACGAACCGTTCTTGTTCAATTATACATCCGTTGAGTAAACGTAAACAGAGTGCTCCAATGTACTTATTAAATTTTCACTGAATCAATAATAATTGTAATGCGTTTATTGCACAAACAAAACAACAGTGGTCAGTCGCAAAAACGCCAACTCTTTAATCATTTTGACCAAAATCAATAGAGATGCAGACTTTAGGTCGGCGGACGTGGAAGCCAGGGAATCGGAATAAAATCTAAAGTTGTAGAATTCATACAAGAAATCTCTGCAGATGTGTGGCACCGTGTTAGACATAAGATACGCAAATTACTAGCCGTTATTTGTTTAAACAATTACACATATATTCGCTTTTTGGACTGTTTCATATGGAGTCTTTGACTATTCTGATACTATTACGTGATGTACAATGTCTTAACTCTTCTGCTAAATAGATATTTTATTATTTCTGTAATTTAAATGAATCCTTTATTATTATTATTATTATTATTATTATTATTATTATTTCCTTTGATTTCTGGCGTTTACACATTTCCTTCCGGGTCTCGTCCAGAGACTTAAGGTTAGGAATGGTATCATGACATTTTACAGTGACAAAAAAAAATTACATAGATAAAGCCCTTCGTAAAGTGTGGGCTGTACTTGTCAGAACAATTTTTTGTATCTCTTTGAGGCATGGACTTCCAGGAATCCCATCAATTTCTACTGGAATCTTTTCCAACCAATCCTAGGGCTCCAACTACAACAGGGATTGATGATGTTCCCATGTGCCACACTTTTGAGATCTCGATTTAATTATTATTATTATTATTATTATTATTATTATTATTATTATTTCTTTCTATTTTTGCTGTATAATCATTTTCTTCCAGATACCTCATATCAAAATAAGCTTCATAAATATTTTCCACTGATCATTTTTGTAAAAAACAAAACAAACAAATCTTAAGACGACACACATTTCTTATCGATAAAGCGCTTTGTAATATGTGAGTTGTACTTCGGAGTACAATTTTTTGTATTTCTTTAAGGCATGAGTTAATTCATGTTGGATTAGACCTAAGTCTCCTGAAGCTCTTCGTACGTACACCCTATCAACATCTGATTTCGGGTTGTGCATCATTATTTAGGTAGACATTATTCTGATCTTAACGTCCAATCTTTTAATGTATTCAACTTCCATTTACTAAACTGTATGTTACTACGGGTATAGCTAAGGTATTGATAGCCTTCATTTTATTAGCCCTAGTAAATTCGCTTTCTAATATCAGACACTCTCTATAATATAGATTTTCGATTTTTATTTTATTTATAATTCAATCTTGTATTCCTTATCCTTCATTAATTCCTGAGTATTTTTATGTGTTATGGTCCGGTTCCTTGTACCACGGTGATAGTCCAAGGTAGAACCAATAAAGAAGAACTCGAACACGGGTATGGAATAACATAGATATATTACAAACAGGAATATATACAGATAAGTAGAAAGTGTTAGTACGAACAATCAGGTTTAGTAGTAATTATCTGAACGCGACTCTGTTTCGGACTGCCTCTGACTCGACTCTTGACTCGACTTGAACTACTGACTGACTTGAACTAGTGCTTCCACTGACTCCTTGCCTATTCCTGAGGCGCAGTATTTATTAAATATGGAATAGTCCATTATTATTATTATTATGGGTAAGATTACATAACAATATGTACAATCTCGTTCGAGTTCCTTACTCTACTTGTTGATATCAAGGTCTAAATCCGTAGTTTTCGTCAGTTTATCGCCTTTGAAATTCTTTTGGCACATTTGTCGATTCAGGACCTCAGCCGAAAGTCTTCACTGAAGGTTTTAACAATGGTGAGCAGTTTTTTTTTCTCTTTTTTTTATGCAAGTTTTCATCCTTGACAAAATTTTAATCAATATAGAGTAAATGATTCAGCTTGATATTCTGTGACTTGTATCCGTAGCTAGCGTTATTCAATAGTCATCTGAGTGGCCCTAATGTAAAGCGGAAGAGTAGTGGTGACAATGAATCTCCTTGGAAGATCCCATTTCTGATATTATTAGTGTTATTATTCAATTTTATATTAAGTGAACTTTTTTTTGCTGTTTATATGCAGTCATGTTCATTATTAGCAATTATTCTTCAGCCTTTTTCATAATATTATTGCTGCATTTTAACGCCACATTCGAGATAAATTAATTATTCGCCTACGGCAGCAATCCTTTTTAAAATGAACTATTCACTCTATTCTTAGCATTCTCTTAAAATTGTTGCCGTATATGTGGCTGAATATATATATATATATATATATATATATATATATATATATATATATATATATGACAAATTGGAAAAAACGTCACATGTTTCATACATTTTTTTAAAAACTTGATATATAAATATTTACATATCGTTATCCCATATATATATATATATATATATATATATATATATATATATATATATATATATATATATATATAAACATTAACGATGACTAACAAGGTACTGTGGTTATTCTTTTTATTTAATTTTTCTTGAGTTCATATGAGTTTCTTTTTCTCGACATAAAGTGCCTAAATACGGAATAAAAATAGAACAAAAGAAATTGAATAAAATTCCTATCTTTGGTACGTTCTCTGTCATCCTTCATGAATTTTATATATATATATATATATATATATATATATATAATCAGTTTGTCTGACGATCGCTAAACCGTGAAACCCAGGGTCACAAACTCACATCTATCCAACCAAATATATATATATATATATATATATATATATATATATATATATATATATATATATATTTATTCGAAAATTATAACTATAAAATCATTACAAAAATAATAATTTTTTCCAACACTTCTGGCGTCTTATCAAGTGATGGTGTTGAAGTAAAGTTATTCAACACCATCACTTGATACGACACCAGAAGTGTTGAAACAAAATGGCTATTATTATAGCGATTTTATAACATATTCATAATTTTCAAATGAATTATATTTGGTCTACTCTGTATTGAGCACTCTTTTAAGAAAATTATTTTTTGGTTATTGGAAGTGTTGAAACAAAATGGCTATTTTTGTAGTGATTTTTAACAGATTTATGTCATAATGTCCGAATAAATTATATTTGCTTTACTCTGTAGTGAGCACTCTTGTAAGAATAGTAATTTTGATTATTGGAATTTATTCCGTATGCACAAATCCTATACTCCTATATATATATATATATATATATATATATATATATATATATATATATATATATACAGACAAAAGGTTTGTAACCAACGTGTTTCGCCTTCCGATGAACTTTTTACCTTAATAACGTCCATTACAGGGCGAAACGCATCAGTAAAGTTTGTTTTTTTTTTATTTTATCTTTACTCATGTTGTCATTTTTACAGATATCTTTTATTTATATCTGAATTTTCACACACACACAGACACACACACATAGATATATTATAGTAATGTAATAGTCCAAAATAATTTATATATTTTATCATAATTGCTGTTCATTATTACGCGATCTCATACCCCGAGAGTAAACAACATGAAATCGAAAATATTGATGCGTCTTTTGACGCCACACGTCCTTGCGTATCACTTATCGAAAGACAGGACGATATTTCTCCCTATATATGTGTGTCTATGCGCCCGTGTGTAATTGTTCGCACTACCGCCATAAGTTCGACTACATAGAATTTACTGTCTTTCATTATTGGACGCATTTGATGACGTAGTAGATATAATATTTTCTGTCATTTTTAAATTGACAACTGAAACCCCATAATTTATTTGCATCGAAAATTTTCTTTATTCACAGATTTTTCTTTTTTTTATTCCGTATTTAAATTGCAAATAATTTTGTAATAACATTGTTCTTACAAAATACAAGAAACGCTTTCATATTTTGGCAAAACTGGTAAGGTAATATTTTTAGAAATATAAGCCTTAACCCTAGAATACTAATTATGGGTATATAGTACCCAGCGTAAATTTTCCTATTTTTAATTAAACTCTTCAGTAACATGATTTTCAACTTAAATAATGTTTTTCAGTTTCTCTTAATGTTAAATCAAAGTACAAACGTTGAAGTTCCTGCATGTAAAATATTTCAAATAATGATTTATATTTAATATCTTTTTTGATATTTTCAAAATCGGGTGTGATATACCCATGGTTAGTAGTGGTGTAACTTTAATTGATCGTTAGTGTTCTAGGGTTAATAATTTCAACTAAAATAAGAAAATTGGGGTGAAAAAATAACAACAAAATAAGAACAATTCATCTTTTTTTATTCTTTCAGAAATAATTTTCTGGTTTAAGTCAAACGAAGATGGCGTCAAGTAATGTATCGTAATATTCAACCAAATTCTGTAGATTTGTGTCAAGTTTAATAAATCATGTTTCTGTATTTAATAATTAATGTTTGCTTGGGTAAGGCGACGTCCAATCTCGCAATGTTATGTCGCGTCAGACCCAACATCTCAATTTTCGAGTTCATGTTGTTCACTGTAGGGGTAATAAGTTGACTTTGCAATAAACAACAATGTTAAAATAGATAAATTATTTTAAAATATTACACTTCTATCATCAACATGGGCTTACTTTCATTTATTTGCTTCTGAGGATGTTCTTGAGCACTTGTTATTCAATGTGATTCCGAGAAATATTTCCTGAAAAGGGAATTTTTTCGATAAGTATTCAGTTTGGGTCGAAGTTTTTTTGTTTTTTTTTATATTTTAACTCAGTATTCCGATGATGTTTAGTAGGTATATTTTTATAGACCAGAAAGCGAGTTTAGTGCACAATTGGCCCGAAGAATAAATTATTTGTGATTTTTGAGCCTCCCTTGAATTATTTTCAGCTTATGTGACTGTATTAATGTGATTTGTTCTTAAGTGCAATATTAAAACATAATTTGCATGTTTCCAATTTAAAACAAATAGGGGTTAATGTCGAGAAGTCGTTATACAGTGATGAATATATATTTCTTGAAAAGATTTTGATCTGTGCATTTAACCAATCCAAAATTCTTCTAGGAAGGTTATTTGTAGAAAAATGGATTAACCACCTCCAAATCCAGTAACCGAAATTTATATTATGATTTTTTTTCTGATAAATAGGAAGAAAGCTAATACCAATGGAAAGTGGATTATTCATCCCAGTGTATATGACATGGTGGATCTTAGCTCTGAAGGTAACTCGGGAAACTTAGGAATGAAGCACCTCGGAAAATTTGGCATGGAAATAGTGTAGCGAGAGGCTAGCGATGTTTCGTCTTTTGGAATATCGTTTCTCTGTGGAAAGAAATTCGTCATTCACAAGTGTGCACAAAAGTTTTTAACTCTGGAAACTGGAGAGCTTCACCAACTCAGATATGTTTGCAATATTCCAATATTAGTCTGATCTTACTCTTGTAACGATATAGCGTGTTACCGGCTGCAAGGTATTTACTAATGCGCTTGGATGGACGAACGATTATTCCCAGCAACGTTACCGATGGGTCGTATATACACCCTTGTGCAAATTAATTGAAACAAAACGAATAATTCCCTTATTTCTTACATTTTTTTCGTATTTTTCCAATGAAACATGGCCCAGTGCATATGTAAGTATTTCGTGTGTCCATTCCATGAAGTCATTCCTTGCAAATTGACCACAGATTCTCGATTGGATTTAAATCAGAAGACTTCCAAGCCAGTCGATAGTACTTGAATTTGTTCACTGCTAAGATGTGCCAGTGTGTTCGCGCAGCGTTACAATTTCTCGAACGCTTACTTGGAGTAACGACCATCGCAAATAATGGCTGTATGACAACTAATAGACAGTCGAGACAATAGTGTTTGGGCGTGATAAAAATCTGATGCAATCACAGATGAAGCAATATTTTTCAAGGCCGAACAATTTTAATCATACACCCCGAAAATAGATTCATATAAATGCATACCACTGCAAATGACCTAATCTGAGGAAGAAATACAAATCGATTACATACTTTCACTCCAGTAGGTCTAAAGCTGACTGAATGATGAAAGAAAGGAAACTAAAGCATTTTTCTTTCAATTAAGGTTGTATGTGATCCACTTGCGTTTTTGGGTGAACTTCAATCCCAAGTAGACGTTAAAAGCGTGCGGCACTGTATCGATCTCAGTTCTTATATGATGATCAATTCTCACTTTGAGCCTCGTTCTAGTTCTGCCAGTGTATTCAGTATCAAATCATATGGCCCTTTTTAAAGCCATCACATATCATAATGCATTTATGTAGTAAAATAATTTACATTATATTTCTAAACATGTTTTTACTGTATTATGTGCTACTGTTCGGTTAATCTAGTTTCTCCATCAACTGGCACTTGGAACTATGAATATAAATGATAGAATATTATCCCGGGAGGGAAATAAGCAGCACTTTAAGGGAAATATATAATTCTTCAGAATAATGTCGGAAAAATATGAGATGAGGAAAAATGGGGACCAGAAAAGGAAGAAATTGATCATGAACAATAAGACATATGGTATACCCACTTCTGAATATAATTTGTTGGACGTAGGCTTTCCCCAAATCATACCCTGCCGTGATGGTAGGGTGGATGTAACACGCTTGCGCGATTAAGTCACGATCTGATTCATGATCGACCAAGGATTTGGACTGATCGATTAATTCTTTTTCTGCGGTTTACCAACTCTTTGCAGGTTATTTAAAGCCAAAACATATTTTTTATATTGTAAGAAATTTTGTTCGAGATAATAAAGGTTTATTGATAAAGCTCTTACTAATTATCCCACAGCTGAGGGGAGAAGAGGCGTATCATACCGTTTCCAAGATGATTTGCGCATCAGGGAATATTACGAGCCCAATTAGAACTCGGGACACAATTACCAATTCCGAGCCATTATACATTACCTCCACCTGCACACCCAACGTTCCAGCACCTGATATTCCCAGACGGTCGGACATCTAGATACAGAATAGACTCGATGATTCGTAACTTCGGAAACTGGTTGTGTCAGTCAAAAGTGACTGTAATACGAACTCAGCTCTCTGATTTCTCTTTCCTAGACGACAGCTGTTACACCATCCGCACATCCAACCTCTGGGTATGACGATAAAATACATCCGGCAGCAAGGCATTTGATATGGAGTTTTTGAGGAGCGTAGATGCAACTCTTAATTGCACTAGTTCCGAGGTTCACTCTGAATCGTGGTGGTAGCATCTGTTAGGGTCCCAACTATGGGTAAATAGTTAACTCCAAAACTATGAAAGTTTTAAAAAAAACAACATTTCTATAGTAATAATTTTTAGCAGTAGATTTTAATATCAAAACTCTCAAGGTAATTAAATTTTGGCATTAAACAAGTTGACATAGTGGAGTAATGGATAGCGGCTCGGATTGAGGAATCGGAGAGCCGAGTTCGAATTCCAGTCGAATCAATTACATTCACTTATGTGCTAATACCATTGGGAAAAGTATGAACCCTCTTCTTCTTCTCCCCCCCCAGCTACAGAACAGACTGGGTTCTATATCCTTGGATGGCAACTGGTCTACTGCAGAAAGAAATGGCAACCTACTGCGGTAAAAAAAATGCCTCGAAAGATACATGATCGCCTAAGCGTGTATCACGCATGGCCCATAACAGTCTGAAGGAGTTGATCTACCGTTAAACAAGGTCACCGGGTATTGAACTCACACTCTTTGGGTCCTGTCACCAGATCTTACTAACGTCTTTATCCACTGTGCCATGTGTTCTTGAGTGGAATTAACAGGAGATAACTGGTAACAGGCATCGATTAAACATGGCACGTGGAACTAGAACAATCTACCCCAGTGAGCGAAATAAAGGGTTCAGTTCGATATCCCAACCATCTGAAGAAGGGCAGAGCCTACAACGGCCAAAACATAGTAATAAATATGGCGACAAAAATTACAATAGTCCAAATAATGTAAATAGTGTACAAAATATCTCATCTCTGAAAAACTATAAATATGGCCAAAGATACTGAAGGGCCGAAACGATTGAAGGGCCGAAACGTTGTAATAAATATGGCGACAAAGATGAGGACAATAGTCCGAATAATGTAAATAGTGTACATAATACCTCATCTCAGAAATATAGACAGATACTAACTAGAATCGGTATTTCAACGTAATATGGCCGTAAGCCAAGAAATGATATAAATAATGTGAAATCTTATTGAGAATGAATCTTTTGAATTTCAAATTGAGTGTTAGAATTTTAGTCTATACGTTTCCAAAAAGTTGAATGCCTCATGCATAAAATTTTATTCTAAGTACAGCCATAACCAAATAATCATTGTGGAATATTT
Source organism: Acanthosepion pharaonis (assembly GCA_903632075.3). NCBI lineage: Eukaryota > Metazoa > Mollusca > Cephalopoda > Sepiida > Sepiidae > Acanthosepion > Acanthosepion pharaonis. The sequence goes on along the minus strand of CAHIKZ030005290.1, from coordinate 1,344,606 downwards.
TCTTAAAATTCAATTTAAAATGATTTATACATTTTCCGGCTTTGTTTCGAGTTTTCAAAATGTAAGTACATCTTCAATGGCGCCTTCTGAAAGTGGCTGGGATAACTGTGAGAGAGCTGATGCATTTTTTGTTCATAGTCGTGACCATTTCAGGAATATCATATTCAAATCTTAGATAATGGATTAAACTATTGTATATCAATTATGATATGAATATATTTATCAATCTGTAATTTCTATAATCTAAGGTAATCGCATTTAAAATGTGTCCCATCATTACAGAACATCCTTTATATAAACCCTTATCATATACATTATTAACTATAGATTATTAAATATACATGTGCTATGTGGCGTAATGGATATCGGCTAGGAAGGAGAACTCGGAGTTCGAATCCTAGTCTTGTTCGTTTTATTCGCTTCGGCACAAATATCCTTAGGAAATATATGAACCCATAGGGTCTCCCCACCATAGGTTAAATAGCAGGACATACTGAGCTCTTTAGCCTTGGTTGGCAGCCATTCTAACGCAGAAGAAATGGAAACTTACTGCGGGAAAAATCTTCTACCTACTCAGTCATGTATGGTTCGATACAGAAACGGCGAAGCGCGAATCACGCGTGGCACTTAACCCACTGAATATTAACTATATATATATATATATATATATATATATATATATATATATATATATAGAGAGAGAGAGAGAGAGAGATAGACGAGCCTGCTTCGCTGTATCAGAGCCCAACAATGTGGCTAAAAAGGGAATTTTTTAGCGAATTATATACGTGACGTTTATAAACTACAAATCAGCAGCCAGAGCGCTCACACATTCACTGAAATATTTCATGCTGTTTACTTGTTATTTTTAATTGCTTATCTTGCCTTCAATATACCCTTCGAGTTTTTAAATCTTCATACCAGAAATTTGAAAATAAAAACAAATAAAAAAAAGCCTACCCCACAACACGAAATAACACGAGAAAATGCGAGAGAAAAAAATCTAGTCACGAGACGGCACTATTTCGAATGGGATGTTAGTTCATGCTTTGACCAATCATGATTGAGCACTAGTCTGCTTATCAATACACCGAAGCCGACTACTGGATTCCGTTGCAGAAGCCGAACACACACACTGAGTAGGCCAGCAGATATCATAGAGAAAAGACTGTCCCTGAAGATATTTTAGAATATTTGGTGTCTATTATTACTATCATAACGATTTTTCTTTAAATTTAACCCTGAAGCGGTATCCCGTGTTACAGATAGGTGTAATTATTCATAAAGATACAGAAACATAAAAACATCTAACTTAATTAAATTCGATTAAAAAACAAGCACATGAAAATAAATATATATTTCTAGATGTTTCAACCGAAGGTAACTGAAGAAGAAGGCTTTTAATTATATGGTTTCATAGGAAATGTTAATATCAACTTTTTCTTTATTTCTTTAATTGGATGATACGTTCGATGGGGCCTCGGGTTAAAATCACTTTATGTAAGGGCTTAGGCAACCGACACACATATGCTTATTAAAGCTTATGAGTTTGCCTCACAAATGATATAATATGATTTTAGCCTTGTGCCATACTAGAGTATACTTGATAAAATCTACCATGTTCTTGGACATCTGAATGTGTTGCAGAGGCGGAACATAGAGTAGACAGATTTTAGTAACGTGCATTTAAAACTGTAATATTAAGTAGCTACTATAATTGATTGCACATTTTGACAGTTTATGAAAATAAAGAAACGAGGATAGCCTTTATCTTAAGGCCAACATTGGATTTAATTTAAACGGCCATGGGCGGCGCCTAATCGTTACAGAATCCATCATAAAAGATGAGTAACAACATACTATATATATATATATATATATATATATATATATATATATATATATATATATATATATATATATAGTTATATAGATGTGATTTTGTGACACTGGATTTCACGCTTTTCCGATCGTCAGACAAGCTGATTTAATTTTTAAAAGTTTTGGGATTTATGAAGATTGCGTGTATTGCTGTTATTATGGAAGTCGGGGGGGCGTCGTCGTGATGTCACTCATGCTAACGCAAACATAACAAAATAACTCTAAACATATCAAATTACTATACCGTAATCAACTGTATTCTAAATAAAATCAGGAGAAAAAAAAGTTCTAAAATGACTCATAAACACTAACGTATTCCCCACTGATCCAAGTAAAAACTTCAAGTTGGTTGCATATTATACTAAATTTATTACAGCCAATCTAGTTGTTAAACAAACACTTCCCCGTCAATCAACATCTTACTAGAGGGCAACATTTTATATCAATTTAGATGTTCTTTAAAAGATTGCATATCTGATAAAAAATATTAATACGTATAGTGGTTTTACAACGACGATACTGTCAAGAAAGCTTACATTTTGCTTGGCTGTGCATAGTTCAATCTTACAGCATTTAAAGGAACACGCATGTCTACCTTCACAGTTCAGACAGATATTAGCTGAAAATAAATCTATATTGCACCAAATTCATAATAATAAGCAAACAATATTCCTAGAAGCCCTTTAAATAAGAAAATTAAAGCCTAAAATAAATAGTGAACTATGAGTAGAGCAATAAATTTCTTAAATTTTTGTAGCAGCAAATATATATATAAAATGAGAAAAAAATTGCCTCCCTTGCATGAAAAATAAATCGTAAATTTGAAATTGATTAGAACGATGAAAGCGCAGTAAAAAGAACAACAAAAGTGTTTTGAATTTATACAAATACGGATATTCATACACAGATAATATACACACCTGAATATGATCTCAAATGAGATTGAAACCACTTGGAAAAATAAAAAATATTTGAAAGAAAATTATATATATATATATATATATATATATATATATATATATATATATATATAGAGAGAGAGAGAGAGAGAGAAAGAGAGAGAGAGAGAAGTCACTTCGCTTACTACATAATTTACTAGGACCTCTCATCTAAAGTGATGAATAATAATAAGAGTTTTTCAAACTTAAAATTTTAGAAAAACTACCAAGATTTAAATACTTCTTGCAAAATAAAATCCTTAAAATTTTTACAAAGCCCATCGTAGGATGGAACTCGTTGATATATATATATATATATATATATATATATATATATATATATATATATATATATATAGAGGTGGCGAATAAATATTCTATAATATATTATAATATGATTCTACCCTTGAAAACATTAATAAGCCTGAAGAAATCATTTTGAAGGAGGAGAAAAGTTTCAAAGCTTATAATTCAGTTGCCCCCACACACACACACACACACACATATATATATATATATATATATATATATATATATATATATATATATATATATATGAATGATATGTGTGTGTATGTATGTATATATATGTATTCATATATATATATATATATATATATATATATATATATATATATATATATATATATATATAACACACACACACAAATATTTTTATTAGTAAATATATTTTCAGTATAGGTATTAATAAGCACAAACACTCGAGCCTGTGTGTACATGCATTATATATATATATATATATATATATATATATATATATATATATATATATATATATATATATCTATCTATCTATCTATATATATATATATATATATATATATATATATATATATATAAAAAACTTGCATTTTTCCTCTTATTAACGGAAATGCATTTTTTTTCTCTCGAAGATCTGAAGTTTTCTATTAATCAAACCACATGCATTTAATTAGTAGTTTGCAAGCCTTCAGGCAAACGTAAATTATTTTGGCATACCATTTGCTCATAGAAGTATATATATATATATATATATATATATGTATTATCGTATAATTACATTATAAAAATAGTTGAATCAAGTATTTTGGCTCTACCGTGAATTATTTTAATTCCCACTGAGTCTTCATGCAGTTTGTTATATTCGAAATGATCTGTCAAAATGTAGTCAGGGGACGGGTGCAATTATATTTTCGAATCGACGTTGAGAAAAACACGCGAAATTTTGGCTTGAATTAAATCCGCACGCATCGAACTAGTCTGTCGTGTAGTGTAAAAGATTCTTTGCAGGCAAAAATTGTTCAGCCGTTTCCAAATAGAGTGGAAACCTCCTGAACCCCATTACGATCTAAAATAACTTGCAAAACTCTCACCTCGTTCGCAAAACGAAATACGAAACGATGTTGAATCGCTGACAAAGCAAAAAGGAAAGAATGAATCAGTCTCTGGAAAGACGAACCGAAACGGAACAAAGAGAAGACTGATAAAATTGTATAAATAAAAATAAAAAAGCCAGAAGACATAGCAAAAACACGGAAACTACAGTATGAAGAAATTAAATGCTAAAATAGAAGCTGGAGGAAACTCGAAGTTTTTCTTTTTATCAAAAGGAACTGATATGCTGAGTAATCTTTCAATATTCAAGAGTTTTTTCGTTATTATTTCCTTTCTTTCCTTATATATATTTCATTTTATTTCACCTGAAATGGCTAAACATGTGTGTTCTTGTTTGTTTATGTGTGTGTGTGTGTGTGTGTGTGTGTGTGTGTGTGTGTGTGTGTGTGTTTTCTATTGATTTTTAAGCATTTCACCCAAAGTAAGGCGGGACTGCCACTAACACGCAAGGGGTTACAGAGAGTGAGAGTAAAGAGGGGTGTTTGAGGAAAGGATAAAGAGAAAGACGGCGAAAGACAGAAGATGTTGACTGACATTATATTTGAATATTTGAAGATTATAGCTATCAGGGAAGCAAGTAGGAGGAAGTGAATTCCATTTTCGGCCGTTGCGAGAGACGAAGCTGCCTGAGTAGAAGAGGCGGTTACATTTAACTGTTTCGACAGTGAAAGGTTGGGACCGAGATGCCAACCTAGTAGCAAGCTTAAATTCATGCAGTCGGGACACCGGTGAAAATATCTCGTCAGATCAGTTGCCATGAAACTATTTGTAAAAAAGACAGAGGGAAGCCACAGCACGTGTGTTTGAGAGTGACTGTAGACGAGATGCCAGATCATGACCTATCACATTGCATATCCGTCTCTGGATTTTTCTCGAGGAGATCGAAATAAACAGCTGGGGCACCAGATCATATATGGCAACAGTATTCAATTCAAGGACGAACGGTATATTTGTAGATTTGGAATTTGGACTCAGATTTTTAATCACATATATTTATTACTTCAAAAATTATTTTTATTTATTAATCTGACAGATTTTATTACTTAAACTTTATCTTTAATGGATACCCATATTTGAGTAGACGTTCGCTTTATTTATTAAACCGTCTGTTTATTTATTTTCAGATTAAAAAATAAATATCCACCACTTCTTTCGGTTAAATAAATAGAAATTCAACACAGAAATTGCGTTTATATTATCATAAAGAACTAAGCATTTAAAATTGTTTTAAGAGTCTAAAAAAGATGTAAATGCGTTTAAAGGCATTATTCAAAGTTGCTCGATCATCGAAGCACTTCGTGGCCGAGGTATCTAAAGTATGTCGGATCCAATGACGGTTTCTCCTGCTCAGGTGGACGCAGGCTCTAATCCAGCCGGAAAGCGAATATATTTCTTTAACAATATTTCTCGAATATTCAGGCCGGTAGACGAAAATAGATAAATATTCTGTTCGATAAATAAACAGAGATATAGTATGCATACTCTTTACATTAACACGGACATGAAAAGTGTACATTCACAGTTAGACCTGGTGATTTGAAAGAGAATCTTGTGGGTGAACGAGTCAATAACAACCACATCTTTGATTTCTCTTGTCCTTCAAGACAGATTCACTCATATATATATATATATATATATATATATATATATATATATATATATATGCTCATATCTCTATATGTTTATTCGGGTTGATATCTGATGTAATTGAAATTTGACTTCGAATAATGTACTTTGATGTGTTAAGATCGAATATGTCCTGTCATATTAAAGATTTTCCATCATCGACCTTATCACTACATCAAAATTCGCTGTGCACCCAGAACCCGCCCAGCGATTCCAATGTCTACTAATAGATACCTATTAGGCTGTTTTAACGAGAGTATTATGAACACATTTCTTTTTTTTTTCACGTACTCAAAACAAATATTGATTTAAGTTTGATATAAACCGTAATGGGATTCGGTTCTGGTCTGATACAGACAGCGGCACGGATTGAGAGCTGTGTTTGAATTCAGGTCGAGATCTTTATATTTGCCTACACCCAAATACTTTCGGAAATGTATGAACACATCACTTTTCCCCCAAGCTATGGGTAAATAGCTTGAGAGACTAGAATCTATATCATTTGATGGCAAACAGTGTAGGAGAATAGAATCTCAGAATTCTAACCAGCCTGGAGAGTCCTGGGCTCCGTCTTGGGTGGGAAACACCACTCCTGCTACGGCTCCAGTACATGCTGTACCCATACAACTCTAACGGATTCATAATTATCATCCTTCGATCTTCCTATGCTTATCTGGAACATACAAAATGTAGGACTCCAACTCTACATCCGGGTGTTTTTGTCGAGGTAAAATCACCAGAAAGACGGCCACCCAAGTCTAAAGGGATTCGGGATCATGATAAAAGGTTGACATCACAGACAGTTAAACGCAGTTTTTGGTTTTTAATTTTCACTGTTCAAGAGAACTAAAATAATTCCTAATATAATGTGGCAACGGAACGTTTTTCCTTGCAAGGATATTAGACATGGCTACTGTTTATCGGGTCTACGTTCCTGAAGGATGACAACGACATGAATAAATGTTTACTAAATTAAATTAATCACCCTTACAGTGATGATAATTAAGGTGATGAAGAATTAATTCAGAGGAAACACAAGAATAACTAAAGTAAAGTGTAACATCGAAATCCGAACACGTTTTGGATTCGCGAACGATGCCTTCCTAAAGCAAAGCAAAATATTAAGTAACAGAAAAATTTCATCAAAAACTGTTAGGGGAAGCTAACTTCCTTCCACTCTAAAGGACAATAATTCCTAACAAAAATAGTGTTACTTCCGTTATCTGTGAAAACAATCCCATAACTTTTGAGTTGAACGTGTAAACATGCTGAAACTCACGTGTTTCCCCCCATAAAATCCTTGCTGTTCTCAGACAGGGAATGAATAAAGGTTGTTATTTATGCGTTAAAATACAATTGTTATTTATTTACATTCGTTTTTGTTCATTGCAATTGCCTGGGATATATCAGTTCCCATCAAGACTGTTGAAAGGATATGGTCGGTGTGCAATAAAAGTTCTTTATTAGTTTTAATATGTAATCTAACCTTGAAACCAAATTGACCTTTAATAAAAATGGTATCTGGCTGAAGATAAAGTTGTACTAGCGGGAACCATTTATTTTGGATAAGTTTTGCTCAAAAATTCTAATAACGCCATACAGCTAGTTGCATACCGGATTTATTTAGCACACAAAATGAGTTATTAGATAAACTCAATAGTGAAAATGATGTTTTATTCTCAATTATCACCATCAGATTTATTCAATTTTGGAAGAAAAAATTCACGCCATATAAATAGAACGATATCTGATTTGGTTCTGACTGCATGTAAAATATTTATACAATTATCATAATATACCCTGAATGTGCAGATATTGCCAGCGATATAGGTTTCATTAATCTGATATATACACGTACAATGAGGATAATTAACGTAATGAAGAATTAATTCAAAGAAAACGCAAGAATAACTAAAGTGTAACACGGAAATCCGAACACGATTTGGATTAGCAAAAGATGCATGCCAAAACTTAAAGCAAAATATTAAGAACAAGTTGACACTCATGTAGAATACATTGTTTCAATCCATGCAAACCTTGCTGTTCTCAGACAGTGAATGAATAATCCCTACAGTCTCGGATGTAACAGAAACAAAAAAAAAAACAGTTTTCAACACCTATGTGATACCAATTTTCCTGTAGAGCCGTGAATAATGGACAATCTCTCCACAGATAAGAAAAAACTGGAGGAAGCAGACATTTGTCAACGGAACGTTTTTCCTTGCAATGATATTAAACTTGGCTACTGTTTATCGGGTCTACGTTCCTGAAGGATGACAACGACATGAATAAATGTTTACTAAATTAAATTAATCACACTTACAGTGATGATAATTAAGGTGATGAAGAATTAATTCAGAGGAAACACAAGAATAACTAAAGTAAAGTGTAACACCGAATTTTGGATTAGCGAAAATGCATTCCAAAAGTTAAGCAACATATTAAGAAACAGGAAAACCAATCAAGCTGGTCAGAACAGTTTCGTCGGATTTGCTTTCGATATTTTCTGTGAGTGTCAGATTTTCCACGGCGACATTCTTCAGCTCTCTTTTTTATTCTGAGTTTAATTTCCTTACGAATTCATTCCTGGTATTCCCATCATCCTTCTGTAGAACCACATTTCTTTCCCTTTACTTTTCTTTTCATCGGTTTTGAAATTATCCACTATACACTGGATATAGAGGGTAGTTGATATTACGTAGCAGTTCAGCACTCTTTTTCTTTATTTATAAGGAAACGTCTCTGCTTCTTAGCAGGTTGCTTAGTTTTTGGAATGCAACATTAGCTATTCCAGCGCGCCTTTGAATTTCGGTTTCACATTTCCGTCTTCTGTTAAAATAATTCCCAGATATTTAAAGTTCTTTACATTTTTGACATTGAGATCTCGAAATGGTAGTCCGCATCCTGGTTTATTCTTGCTTGGTACCATATTTTATATCTTCTTAAAGTCAACATTTTGTTCTATCTACGTTTTTCCTTGCAATGGTATTAAATTTGGCTACTGTTTATCGGGTCTATGTTCCTGAAGGATGACAGCGACATGAATAAATGTTTACTAAATTAAATTAATCACCCTTACAGTGATGATAATTAAGGTGATGAAGAATTGATTCAGAGGAAACACAAGAATAACTAAAGTAAAGTGTAACACCGAAATCCGAACACGTTTTGGATTAGGGAAAGATGCATTCCAAAAGCTAAGCAAAATATTAAGTAACAGGAAGATTCCGTCAAAAAATGTTAGAGGAAGCTAATTTCCTTTCACTCTAAAAGACGATAACCCGTAATACAATTGTGTTACTTCCGTTATCTGTGAAAACAAGCCCAAAACTTTTGAGTTGAACGTGTAAGCATGCTAAAACTCACGTGTTTCACTCCATAACACCCTTGCTGTTCTCAGACAGTGAATGAATAAAGGTTGTTATTTATGCGTTAAAATACAATTGTTTTTTAGTTTCAATTGTTTTTTTTTTGTTTTGCTTTTTTTTTTTTCATCACTACAGCCTGGGATGAAACAGAAAGTAAATAATAATTTTCAACAGCTATGTGATACCAATCTTTCTGTATAGCCGTGAATGATGGACAGTCCCTCCACAGATAAGAAAAAATGAAGGAAGCAGACATTTGGTTCTGCAGAAGGATGCTAAGAATTTCCTTGGACAAGGAGAGTAATTAACGACGAAATATTGAAGAATGTGTCAAGAAAAAGAAAAGAAATTACTCCGAATCAGAAAGGAAGAACTGAAGCTTCTTGCAGACCTGGAATCTCACAGGGTATATCGAAAGGAGGTGTCATAACGGGCCATCTATCTGATCAGCTTGTGTGAATAGATGGCAAAACAAGGACATGGCTTGAAAAGAGAGAAAAGCTGCTATGGGCCACATGGGATAGGAAGATGTGAAGAGGCATGATCGGCCACGTACTGAACGGACACAGTACTTAGAGAAAGAACCACGCTTATTATTCCGCAAGAAAAACCTTCACTAATCTGTCCTATTCAAACTCATGACAATGAGAGATAAATTAGTAACTCAGTTACGTTGATTCGATTGTCTAATGCGTCCCGAGGTGTACTTTCCAAAATATTGTAATGAGATTACATCACTATAATTAATGAATTACGCTTATTCCATCTAGCTAACTGTTTTTTGTTGTCCACCTCCAGGACCGTGTGCTCGATAAAAGCAAACCTTTCAGTTAATTAGGCTTTTTCCATTTAATCAGCTATTTTATTGAAGACGCTGTTTAGCTTCGGGACCGTGTACTCGGTAAAAGGCAAATCAAACCGGATGTTATTTTCACTCTTGTTAAATATTATTTATCTAAATTTAACGTAAATCAAACTCTCCGATGTCAAAGCACTTACGATGGACGTTGAAAAAGTAGCCCCAAATAAACAGACTATAGAAATTCATTTTACATCATAAAACTAGAAGTCATATGGGAGGGATTATAAGAAAGACTTGTAATTAGTTGGCCAAATAATTTTCTTTAAGGTCGAAATACGGATTGTTCTAAGAGACAGACGCACCAATTAATGTATGTAGGGGTAGATCAGCACGATTCATACCCTGAGTGATATTAACTCTACTCACTACATCAACCATGTATTATGTTTGTGTTTCTCGAGTTTATAAATAATGCAGAAAATCACAAAAAACTCAGGATTCTATAATTTTCAAACTTGTGTATTTAAACAATAAATCTAGTTAATTAAATAATTGAGCAGCTATATAGTTCGGTATTCGGTGCCAAGTTTGAAAAAAAGTGAATTTCAGTATGTTTTAAATTAAAGCTGTTTGTTCCTAAATGTATGAGCAGACTCTGCCTATTTATATGGACTCTTGACTTTCCAATCATGACAGCAAGCATCGAATTTCCATATTGTCGAGTTGCGTGTATTAACAGTTTGTAAAGACGATCCCAGCATGCATCACCATTAGAAATTGAGTAGAAACCATAGAACGGTTTACCAAAGAGCTGTTAGTGAAATTGCATACATGAAACTGTTTGGAAGCCGTCGAGGATTCTGTCATCTTGAAGTCACAATACATCACGGAATAGGTTGATCAGTATTTTTAAGCCTTGGTTAATATATATATATATATATATATATATATATATATATATATATATATATATATATATCCTCAGATCCATTAAATACATCATTCCAGGAATACATTAAATTATGTCGGATTAATAAATAAAATATATATTCATAAAAAGTGTTGATTTTTAATCTAGGAATCTGAGCAAAGCTGTATGTCTATCTCAGTATGTTTACATCTCTCTACATCAGACTCTTCATATCTATCTATCTTAGGATGTTCACATCTCTCTCTATATATATATATATTAAGAAATGGACAATGTCCGACAATTTATTTATTAAAGACATTTTTTTTATGTTTAACGTTGTTATTTATAGATACAAGTATTTAAGTAAATGCTCTGTTTATGATAAACAGTATTAAATAACATTTACCGGCCTGAATGTCCGAGAAATTTTCATAGAAAATATTCGTTTTCTTTTCTATACGGAGAAAATTTTCATAGAAAATATTCGTTCTTTGACAGGATTCGAACCTGCATTCTATACGGAACCGTCATTTACGCTGACGTGCCTAACCTCTGGACCACAAAGAACCTTTCAGTAGACAAGGTCGAATTTACAGCTTATAAACTTCAATCTTCCATGAATCTCGTACATTCATAACTGCTCTGGCGTATCAAATGTAAACAAATGACGTCATATATTAAGAAATGTATCTATAAATATCAACGTTAAACATAAAAAAATGTCTTTAATAAATAAATTGTCAGACATTGTCCATTTCTTAATATATGACGTCATTTGTTTACATTTGATACGCCAGAGCAGTTATGAATGTACGAGATTCATGGAAGATTGAAGTTTATAAGCAGTAAATTCGACCTTGTCTACTGAAAGGTTCTTTGTGGCCCAGAGGTTAGGCACGTCAGCGTAAATGACGGTTCCGTATAGGATGCAAAGAACGAATATTTTCTATGAAAATTTCTCGGACATTCAGGCCGGTAAATGTTATTTAATACTGTTTATCATAAACAGAGCATTTGCTTAAATACTTGTATCTATAAAAAAGAACGTTAAACATAAAAAAAAATGTATTTAATATATATATATATATATCTTTCTCTCTCTCTCTACCCGATTCTGTTCGTATCTATCTATCTATCTATCTATAGTGTTGTTTTTTTTTCTCTTTTTTTTACGATAGGATAGGAAACTGAGCAGAGCTGTATATTTCGAGGATTGGGAAATATAGATCTGTGTTCAAAAGCCCGATTCGGAGTTTCTTCCCACGTCAGATCTAATGACAGTCTCCCCACGGGGAACGCAGGTTCGCCCTGCCGTGGAGACAGCGCATACTTTTCTAATAATATTTCTCGAATATTCAGGCCGGTAGATGGAAATAAATAATAGAGTGCTTAATAAATAAATAAAGACAGAATCTCTACAGAAATTTGGACATCCATTAAAAATAACGTCTAAGCAATAAGTTAATATATATATAAAATATATATTAGCTAAAATATAAACTAATAAATAGTTTTTTATTTTTGATGGCAATTCTCATGATCTAAAAAAATGTATAAATCCTCTTTTTGTTTATATATATATATATATATATATATATATATATATATATATATATATATATATATATACAGGTACCATATACGTCACCTAGATGTTTTCCATAAAAGCTGTCTGCGTGCAATCTGTGGAGTTAAGATAGGACATCTAACGTAGACCTGTTTAACAGATGTAATATTGGAGGAATCGAGATTTTTATCATACAGTCTCAGTTACGGTGGACTGGTCATATCTTGGGAATGCCTGATGACAGGATACCCAAGATCCTAATGTACAGTCAGTTAGATCAGGGCTACAGAAATATAGGACGCCCATGGCTAAGATACAAAGACAAGCTGAAAAGCAACATGTCAGCAGTCAATATACCACATAACACCCGTGAGCGCTTAGCCTTGGAGCGGGTAGAATGGAGATCAACGTGTTTTAGTGGACTCAGCAATTTTCAATCGGCTTGTCTGAATCATCTTCAAGAAGCGAGAGCAAGATCTAAAAAGTCAGTCAATCTGACAGTGATCTCATCTCACAATCCTCACACTTGCTCCATATGTGGCCTCCTTTGTAAATCACCAGCGGATCTTAAATGCCACTTAAGATTATCGCACAAAATTTCATAATTGAATCAATAAGCTGTCAGATCCTCATACGACAGAAACCGACGGGAGAGTGTCCATTATATATATATATATATATATATATATATATATATATATATATATATATATATATATATAATGTGTATATATTAATGTAATAGGAAAAGAACAGTTAGATTAACTAGAACATCAATCAGTAAGTTTTAATAAATAGTAATAAAAACAACAGAGCCTGGAAAAAAGGCCATTGTAGCCAGAAAAAATCACCCAACCCAACCTTACACACACGACTCCAAGAATTTCATATATAATAAACATTTGTATTCACTATAGTAATGACTCCTTGATAAAGAAAGAAAAAAAAAAACAGAATACACCCCAATATCCAACCTATAAATTAGTAAAGCATTTCTTCATTTAGTTATTCTAAACATCGCTTGAGAATGGAACTGTACTCTATATTTTACGTTCAATATTGAAAATAAAATTTAGGATTGGAGTAAAGTTTCGAAATATAGTGAGTTTTTTTGTTAAATGAAATCAAAAAGAATCAGATTAAAAAAAAAAGTAATCATAATATATATACTTAAGTATAATACATTGTGTCTTGAAGAATCCTGAAAGCAAATCACTAGTCTGCCGTTTCGTCCAATTTTGGGACTCATCAGCAGTGTGAATCAACTACCGAGAATCTAACCCCGACCCTTACGATGTAAGGCAAGCGTTATACCTACTGGGCGAACGGGTCTCGCTAACGAAGATGTAGCAAACATGACTCTATATAGCGCCTCCTCTTCACAAATTCTTTTGTGTGACTCACCCAAGTCTACTATCGGGAAAGGTCTGTATTCAAAAGCAATATTCTGGCTTTAATCTGCCGGTACGTTATTTGTAGTTGAACGGTTAAATCTCGTTAGCATTTGAAAATAGTTTCCCTTAGGATAACGCAGGTTCTAATACTGCCAGAGAGCGCATAATTCTTGTAAGACTTCTCGAATACTCAGGCCATTATTATTAAAGTTTATTAATTAAAAGTGATTGACGTAACACTTGCAATAGATTCTTTTAAAATTTTCAAATATAAAAATACGTAAATCTATAAAACAAAATTATAAGTCTTTATCAAACGATTCTTATCTTGTAATGAAAAAAAAAACGTGTCTGGTACTGAACGCGTCAAAACACGTTAAGTATTAAGTGAAATTAATCAAACAGCTTTGTAGAAATTTAAGAAAATCTGGCGGGAAGTTTGTATACATAACTATCCACTGATTTCGGGTGGTCACACTCATTTAGGTAAGCATTTTTCTGGTTTGGCGTCCAATATTTTAATGTCATTCAACTTCCATTTAATAACGTTGAACCTGTATGTTACTACGGGTTATAGCTAAGATGTTGATAGACTTCATTTTATTTGCCCCATTATGTTTGGTTTTTAGTATCAAACGCAATCTCCTATAATATTCTTTTCGGATCTTTTTCTTCATAATTGAATGATGTCTTACGTCTCCTTTATTAACCTCCAAGTATTTGCATGTTTCACCTTTTGGTCTAGTTCCTTTATCTTCTTGATGTTATCATCTAAATCTGTTGTATTCCTTAATTTACCGCCTTTGAATGTGGATTTGGCACATTTGTCGATTCCGAACTTCATTCTAATATCTTCGCTGAAGGTTCTGACAATGGCAAACGTTTTAAGACCATCAACATTAAATAGGTAATTCAGTTTGCCTTCCTGTGCCATGTATCTCTAGTTACTGCTGTTCAGTAGGCAGATGTATTATTATTATTATTATTATTATTATTATTATTATTATTTTCTTTGATTTCTGGCGTTTACACATTTCTTTACGGGTCGCGCCCAGGGACCTAAGTTTAGAAATGGCATCATGACACTTTCCACTGACAATAAAAAAATAAAACAAAAATATTACATAGATGAAGCTATTCGTAAAGTGTGGGCTGTACTTGTCAGAACATTTTTTTGTATCTCTTTGAGGAATGGACTTCCAGGAATCCCTTCAATTAGTCTGCTGGAATCTTTTCCAACCAGTCCTAGGGTTCCAACTACAACAGGGATTGTTGATGTTCTCATGTGCAACATTTTTGAGATTTCTATTTTAAGGTCCTTGTATTTTGACATTTTTTTGAATATCTTCAAAGATACATTGCAGTCAGCAGGGACTGCCATATCAATAAGGAGGCATCATTTTTGTTTGTGGTCTTTAATAATAATATATGGGGGTTGGCTTTGATTGTTCTGTCAGTGTGTATTGTGTAGTCCCATAGAATTGTAACAGGTCCTATCTCCGTAACCGAGTCTGGGTTGTGTTCATACCAGTTTCTCTCAGTTTTCTTCCCGTAGAAGTTGCAGATTTTCCAGTGCAGATATTGGCCCACTCTGTCATGTCGTTTTTTATACTGAGTGGGTGCCAATGTCGTGCAACCTGATACAAGATGATCAATTCTTTCTGGATATTTATCACAGAATCTGCATTTTGGGCTGACACAATATTTCAGTACATGGGCTTGATAATTCCTAGTTAGCAAGTATTGGTCCTGTGCAGCAAGGATGAAACCTTCAGTTTCAGCTTTCAACACTGCACTACATAGCCACTGATAGGTACGGATTTTGTCTACGTAAGCTTGTTTGGTACGGGCATAGTATTGGCCATGAAGCGGTTTATCTTGCCATCGCTTCTGTATCTGGTCGGTTGCATTCGTCTTTGCTGTCTTTTTTTAGGTATTTGGCAGTTTCAGCCGGCGTATTGTGCTGTAGTTGCATCTCTACGACCATTTGAAACTCCATTTTGAATTTGTTGGCTTCTTTCATTACGGAGTAAAGACGCTTACTACTTTCATGTTCCTTGACGCATACCATCATCCAGTCTTTTGTAGTTTCCAAATATCTTTGGAGGCCAATTGTTGTAGTTTTGTAGGACAGTTCTAGTTGAACTAATCCTCTGTCTCCTTCGGATCTGGGCACATACAGACGATCAACATCAGCTTTGGGATGATGTATGCGATAGCAAGTGAGAAGCTTTCTCGTTTTGGCATCCATTCGTTTAATTTCAGTTATGGTCCAGTTAAGGACATTAAAGCTGTATTGCACCACAGGGACAGCCAATGTGTTTATGGCTGATACTCTGTTTTTTGAGTTTAGCTCAGTATTTAGTACCAGACGTACACGCCTGTAGTACTCTTTTCTCATTTTTTCCTTCATTTGGGGGTGTTGTATGCCATCTCCTTCGCTAATTCCTAGGTACTTATAAGCTTCACCATGCTCCAGTTCCCTCATCTTTGTGACAAAACCTAAATCTATTAAGTGTGCTTCTGTAATTCTACCTTTCTTGAAAGTTACTTTAGCACATTTATCTAATCCGAAGTCCATACCTATGTCGTGACTGAAGTATTTTACAATATTGAGGAGGCCTTTCAACTCATTGTCGTCTTTGGCAAAGAGTTTGAGATCATCCATGTAGAGTAGGTGATTGAATATTTTCTTATTTATTTTGTAACCATAGCTACTGTTGTTCAGTTCATGTGTAAGAGGGATTAAGGATAAACAAAACAGAAGGGGTGACAGAGAATCTCCTTGAAAGATTCCACGTCGGATATTCAGATGGTTGGATATGGCAGTGCCCCCGGTGTTACTAAGGTATAGTTTGGTGTTCCACATTCCCATGATGTGATTAAGGAAATTTAATATCACAGGTGTGACTCTGTACATTTCCAAATTCTTAAGGATCCAAGAATGTGGAACACTATCAAAGGCTTTACGATAATCAATCCACGCTGCACTTAGATTACTGCGTCGTCTCCTGCAATTTTCCAGGATCATTTTATTTATCAGAAGTTGATCTTTGCAGCCATATGAACCTCTTCTGCATCCCTTCTGTTCCAGCGGGAGAAATTATTATTATTATTATTATTATTATTATTATTATTATACCTTTGATTTCTGGTGTTTACACATTTCGTTCCGGGTCCCGCCAAGAGACCTAAGGCTAGAAATGGCATCACGACATTTTCCACCGAACAATTAAAAAAAAATATTTTACATAGATAGAGCCTTTTGTAAGGTGTGGGCTCTACTCGTGAGAACAATGTTTTGTATTTCTTTAAGGAATTGGCTTCCAGGAATCAGTTCAATTAGTCTATTGAAATCTTTTTCAACCAATCCGTGGGCTACAACAACAACAAGGAATCTTCTTCTTCTTCTTCTTCTTCTTCTAATTATTATTATTATTATTATCATTATTATTATTATTATTATATAATACGTATCCCTTCGAGACATAATCGATCATGCCTCTCTATAACACATTAGCCCTTGGAACACTTAGCAGTGATTGTCTATTTTCTATTATTCCTATTCTCTTTTCTGTTATCCATTTATTCGAGCTCTATATGTAGGTTTGCCCAACATGCGAATTAAAGATACTAATATACAATATAAAATACTGACATTTCCTTATTAAATATAAATACTGAACTGTTATGTAATATCGTTCTCTCATAGGGCAGTAAATGATGAACAATCTCATCACAGATAAAGGAGAGACAAGAAGGAACAGAACTTTGTTTCAGACGAATGCTAGGGTAACATGGACGAAGCATATAAGAAATGAGGAAGTCCTAAAGAGAAGGAAACAAATGCACATAATGAGGAAAGGAGGTTTCTAAAATCTGTCACTCACAAGGGCAACGTAAAGGTCAGAGAGACAGAGGAGAATAGCATATACCTAACAGGTTTTTGTATAACGTAGGCAGAACTGAGTTTAGATTGATTGATTCGTTTTTGACGGCTTATCGACCCTTTGCAGCTTATTTAAAGCCAGAACATATTTTCAGATCGTCAGAATTTTTTTTTTTAGGGAAATAATAATGTTTTAGCTATAATAGTTTTACTATTTAACCCATATCTGGGGAAAGAGTAGGGTATTCATAGTGTTCCCGCGTATATTTACACGAAAGGAAATATAATGAACCCGATTGAAATTAGAACTCGGCTCTCCGATTAAAAATTATGAGCCATTATTCATTACTCCAACCACACATCCAAGCTTACAACACCTGGCATTTCGAAACGGTCACCCATCTAAGTACTGACCAGGCTTGAAGTTGCTTAACTTCGGTGATAGTAAAGTTTAAGGTGTAAGAGAGAAAGCAAAACAGAAATCTTTATTAAGAGTTGCAAATGACCGGAAACGGTTGAGAAACATGGTCACCCACGGCTTTAAAGGACGCGGCAGAAAAGATTTTTTTTCATTATTTTGGTATGTGCATTTCATAGCAGGTATATTTTTATGTGATTCTTGTTTGTTTATACAGTGTAACCCGGATATAAGAGAGTTGCCGATGAAGAAGTCTCTTATATCCGGGTTTCTCTTATATCCGGGTCTCTTATATCCGGGTTACACTGTATGTTGGTTTGTTTAACGGCATATCAACTACTTATGGGTCATTTTATGCGGAAATTTAATATTCGTGTTAGCTTGAGTAATGTTTTTTCTTTTAAGAAAATCTGTTTATTTATTTATTATAAGGTATTGCTGTATTTTTTTTACTATGAAAATGTATTTTTATCCTTTCAGTTATTTGACTCCAGTTTGCGGAGTTCACTATTTACCGATATCTGGGACCCTAGATTCACACAAAAAAGACAATGGCTAATATCGAGAATATTTAACGTCGAAAAACATGAGAAAAATTAATTTCTTTTAAGAATATGTGGAAATATCTCCTCCTTGCCTGATGAAGGTCGCGAGACTGGAAACCCGTGTAGCAAAATTATGGAAAAGAAAGAATAATATTTTTTAAAAAATCCACATTACAACCACAAACGTTTGCGGTTTCTCTCTTCTTTTAATTATACACACTTTTCTCTCGTTGGAACAACTATAACCTCTTCCCTTTATATAAGTACAACAAAAGAATGCCGCGAACAGAAAAGAAAGCCATGGAAGAACTCCTTAAGTGATTCAAAATTACCAACTAAAAACAGGAATTTCTGGAGGAAGAAATACAGAAATTGAACAAAAAGAAATTGGACGCTATACTTCTACAACTCCCATCACAACAAACCAGAGAACACAACTGCAACACAGAAACATTGATAGAATATTTTAAAACACAATTTGGATACCTGGAAAATAAAAAGTTACACATCCAAGAGGAAGCGTACGAAAATACAGAATCTCCGAATATAGGACAACCTACTCAATCAAAGAAAAATAGCATATTTCAATGCCATCAAAAATAAAGAAAGCACGAAAATATACAAAACCTTCATAGAAATGGAAGAAATATTTGTTCCAAAGAAAATTTCGGGAAAAAATTAACCCCAAATTTTCCACAACACACGGAAAAACAAAGACAAATAAAAAACACACTGAGCCTAACAAACATTCAGGACCAAATAGAAATACAAGAAAGAAAATATACACTTTACGGAAAAATACACAGAGATTGATAATAAATTGTTAGCAGGAATCAAGGAGCTATGTCCCATAGAATCTCACCAATTCCTGTCAGTTAAAAGAGTCAAAATGCCAAGAAGATGAGGAAAAATCCTGGAATATCTTGGAAAGAAAGATAACCTGGTTGAAAACATTACCAAGAAAAGAAGAATTGATTAATGAGACAGAACAACAAAAAAAAAACGATCCAAACTCACAATAAAACACAATACTCAACACAAAACAACTACATACAACATCAGCAAATACAGAGAAAACCACACAACAAAGTTAAGAACCCGAATACGTACTACTACTACTACACAGAGACCCACAAGGTAAGCACCCTAACACATTCTACCATGAGCAAACACATCCACAAGGTAAGAACGCTAATACATACTAACACACACAAACACACACATAACAAATACAATTACGAAAATATCCTGAACAACGCACTAGGAAACCTGCAGAACAGACCACGACGCCATAATACAACCAAACAAAGATTAGAATACACACACATTCACAAAACCAACAATTACAAAGATCACCTGGTACAACAAACCAAACCCAAAGGCCACTATCCATCTCAAAGAATACAATGAAAATTTCCCGAAAACGTCTACACACAATCCACATACAATCCATACAGAGGCAACAAAACTAGAAAGATTTGGAACACCCCTTATAACAAAACCAAACACGCCGAAATAGAGCCATCGAGAAACAACAGTCCCATTTTCACCAAGAAAAACTCTCACTGGCTAGAAAACCCAAAATATGCAGAGAGAGTTCATATCTTAGAAACCCCGAAATTTGTGGAAAGAAACAATCATTATTTTTTAAAAGCCCTAGTCCGAACAAGAAGACCAGTTTAGATGACACAAAACCCCAAATAATAAACCTATCTACATATACACTTACAAATGACGAAATCAACCGATTGAAATTAAGCATAAAATTCTGCCCTGCTGCGAAAAGTAATATAACAGACCTAAAAAAATGACCTTAGATAATTTGTACACAAATTCAGACTAAAAGAAATATTTAATAATAACGAAAATATTACAGATGAGTCATTAGTAAAAAACAAATCCAATTTATACCCAAACAAAAAAATAATACCAATGAGCTAAATATATTTTTGATAAATTCTGGGACCTCGACCTACAAGAAAAGTCCAAACCATTCATCAACCTTACATACAGACAAAGACTAGCATTAGAGAGCGTTCGAAGAAATAATAATATAATTATAAAAGAAGCAGATAAAGGAAGCTCTATAGTGATCATGGACAAAACTTACTATAAAACAAAAATTCTAGAAATACTAGTGGATAGGAACAACTACAAATTAATCGACAACAACAAAGACAAAAATATTATATCAAAAATTATAAAACACTGCGCAACACATAATAAGATATTAACAAAAAGAAAAAAAAAGATTTTCTAATAAACTTTGTACCAAAAACACGCAATTTCTACGGACTACCAAACATTCTCAAATCAAGTGAAATAAAATCATCTTTCCAGACACAAAAATCTGAATACATTAACATCACAAACCCTAGTGACCTTACATTCAGACCCATATTAGCGGGACCAGCCTGTCCAACTAGCAAACTCAGTAACCTAATAGCAGATTAAATGCTACATCAGAGACGATATACAACTTCCTTAGCTCCATACCCCCCCAAAAATAGATCCGGGAACACTTATAGCAACTCTCGACATTAGTAGCTTATATGCGCTATGAATTTGGAAAACAGGCAATCTTATTCTGGACTGAAAAAATTCCAGAAACGCTAGGTCCCAGATTCACTAAGGGATAGACCTAATTCTAAAGAATAACGCATTGGAAATTGACAACAAAAATTATATCCAAACCCTAGGTAACGCAATGGGAACAAAAATGGTACCTACGTATGCCATCCTAACATTAGGTTACCTAGAGGAAAACCTATATGAAAAGATAGAACACATATATGGGGAAATTATAAAAAAAAAACACTTCGCTAAATCCTGGAAACGATTCTTAGGTGATTGCTTCATTTTCTGGAAATCCTCATGGGGTGATATTAACCAATTCCACATTATACTTCAGAATTTACACCCCAAAATCAAATTCACCCAAGAATATAATTTCAACGAATTACCATTTTTAGATATATTCATTAGAAATAAAAAAACAACCACATAATCATAGTTATCTACCACAAACCTACAGACACAAAATAATATCTTCATTTCAAGAGCCATCACCGAAAAAGCTGCATGGAATCAATGTCCTATTCTCTGGCACTTAGGGTTTGTACTATAGTGACTAATAAACACCTCCGAAAAACCTGCCTAGAAGAACTACATAAGACTCTAAAAATACGAGGCTACCCCACAACACTAATAAACAAAGGTTTTGAACTCACAAAAAATTCCTTTAGACTAACTACGAAATCCAAAGAAACGTAACGTCGAACAAACTCTAGCATATGCCTCAACATACAAGGACAATACGGAACTATTTACAGAAATTACAAAAATCTAGACTTACTTAGCAAGAATGACAAACTGAAAAATATACTAAAAACAACCAAAATAATTAAAAGCAAACGCCAATCTAAAAACCTAAAACACATACTAAACTCATCCAAATTTAACAAACACACAATACAGGGAGTCACAAAATGCAACAAAAAAATATGTGAGGTTTGTGACATTATTATAGAAGGAAACTCTTACACTTCTGAAAACCCCCAAAACGACATGCGTAGTAATAAAAAAAAAAATGTTTAAACTGCAATTCCAAAAATGTGATTTATGCACTCCAGTGCACAATATGCAAGAAGTCATATATAACCATCAGCCAACAACTAAACATCAGGGTTTCCCAAGACAAAGGCAACATAAAATTACCAGACACCAAAAATCTTTGTATCACAACACATCGACAAATGTAACCAGGGTGAATTTAAAATGATCCCAATATATCAAACAGACAATTATTCTCACCAACAAATACAAGAAAATAATCTTTCATAAACAAATTTAAACCAGTACTAAATAGATCATAACCCCAAACGCAAAAGCACACAACATCTACACATAATGACCAAATATATTGGTCAAACCACTCGTATGCATGTGCACTCACATGCGGATATCTGGGAAGCAGGAATATATATGCGCATATTGGAAACAACAATAGACTACTCACAGGTACGCGCGCAAATCCTACGCAACATAGGAAATGTGTGTATGTGTATGTATGTGTGTACATATGTATGTATGTGTGTATGTGTAGGTATGTATATATGCATGTATGTGTGTGCGTATGTTTGTGTATATGTGTATACTATATTCCTTATAATAAGACAGTATGTATGTATGGAGAGGGAGTGCGCGTATACATACGCATACTGATATATATATATATATATATATGTGTGTGTGTGTGTGTGTGTGTGTGTGTGTGTGTGTGTGTGTGTGTGTGTGTACATATTGACAAAAACAAGACTGCTCAAGGGCACACACGCGAACCCTACAGAAAATAGTAAATGTGTGTGCGTTTTTGTGTGTCTATGTATGGTGTATGTGTGTACATATATGTGTATATATGTGTATACTAATTCCTCATAATAAAACAATAGGTATATATGGAGAGGGAATATATGTATATATACGCATGCTGACAAAAACACTAAAAATGGAAATAGAACACACAAAGTCATTAAAAGATAAGAATACAGATATCTGTCCACAACCTTTCTCGGACCAATCTGAATTGATTTATTACCCTTCAGAAGAACTTTTTCACTGCCAGTTCAAGGAAGACAAATTTTAGATCACTAAAAAAAGAGAATGTCTAACACTGACAATGTTCAACAAGGAAAAACATAAGAAAAATTAATTTCTTTTAAAAATATGTGTAAATTTGCCTGATGAAGTTCGCGAGACCGGTAACACGTATAGCAAAATTATGGAAAAGAAAGCATAATATTTTTTAAAGAAAAATCCACATTAAAACCAAAAAGTTTGCCGTTTGTATCTTCTTTTCAGTATATACACTTTTCTCTCGTTGAGACAACATTAACCTCTTCCACCCCTATATATATATATATATATATATATATATATATATATATAAATATATATATATATATATATATATATATGGCTGGAAGCAGGGGATTTTTAATTATATATTATGTACAGTTTGAACAATCAGAAATATTTGGCGTTAATATAATTCCGTCAATGAAGTCGACGTAAACACAAAATGAAAAAAATTCCTAGAATTCTAGAATGACCGAACTTGCAAATGTGCGTGTCTTGGCAATCAGTTATTCACTGAATCCTCGTCCATTACGCTATCATGTCTCATAATAATTAGCATGGACAATGGTCATCCACTACTGCCATCTAGACCGTTCGCACACTTTGCGGCCAGACAGAAATTCGAATTATATTTTAACCAATCAGTGATTAAAGACGTCTGGACAGTTGCGAAAAGATGAAGGCAGATATTTTTTTGAAACGAGTGGCAAGCCACGGAGGTAAATTGGTCATTCAAAATCAAATGTCAAATGTCTCATCTCTCGCTCTCTCTTCTTGTACCCGCTCTCTCTATCTCTCTCTGTCACACACACAGTGTGTGTGTGACAGAGATATAGACGCTGAAAGAAAGAGACATATATATATATATATATATATATATATATATATATATATATATATATATATATATATATATATATATATGAAATTCAAAGAATATATCAGTATTGATTTTGACTGACGACCAAATTAAAAAAAAAATGAATAGAATTAATCCTCATAGATAAAAATGGTATTGATCATATTCATCAAGTCTTTGCCGATAAAAGGTGTCTTCTGAATTATTAATAATGGCAACCCAATCACTGCTAATGGCGATTCAAAACAGTACTTTAATCAGCAATAATTTAAGACCAATGGAGGGTGAAAATGAACAGTAGGCGTAATCACATAAGGAAAGAACAGAGACAGAATGTGTACTGGACATAAAATCATAATCAAAACAGCTCAAATGGAGAAAGTTATAGCAGAAAGTTAAAAAATGAAAATAGTCTGAAAGAATAAAGTTATATCAGAAAGAAGCCAGAGAGTAAAAGCAAAATAACTCTTAATGGAGAAAGTTACATCATTAAGAGTACAAAATGTTAATAAAAACTGAAAATAATATTAATGAATAAAGTTATATCAGAAAGTCAAATGAACATAGTTCGAATGGACGAAGTTATATGAGAAAGAATACAAAAAGTCAAAAAGGCAAAATAAGTGTATCTGAAAGAGTATGAAATTTAAGAAAAAAGTAAAATAGTCTTATCTGAAAAAGTATAAAAAGTCAAAAAGGCAAAATATGTGTATTTGAAAGAGTATGAAATTTAAGAAAAAAGTAAAATAGTCTTATCTGAAAAAGTATAAAAATTAAAAAAGGCAAAATAAGTTTATGATTATAAAAACTAAATAAAAAAATGAAATTAAACTCTGTCCGAAAGATGACCCCATTGGGAACTTTATAAACGGCTATGACACTGTATTTGAAACATAGCCACTAGAAATAGGGATTTCAAACAGATCACCCAATCTAATATAAACAGAATTGTTCTTTGTGAAGAAGAATCAAAATCCTAGAAATAGTGAATTATAAATGTGTTATATTGTATAGTCAGCTTCTTACATCTCTCTTTGTTTACTATATGCATTTGATATCTCTTCTACTTAACATATTCAATACGTCCATAGAACAAACCTATCTACTAATTCACTACACCTCCTAGAACCGAAGAGGTTTAATGCTTTTTTTCATCATTAACCTACGTGACCATAGTATATAATTGTTATATACATTCCGCTTGTTGCTGTTGTGGCACCCTGCATTATTAGAAAACTAAAAGAGATATTCATAGAAATATGATTTAATTTTTATTCGGTTTATTAACCAGTTGTTAGTTATTTAGAGACGAAGAATAATTGAGTTTTGAGAATAATTCTCTAATTGTATTTAGGCGATCCGAAAGAAAGAGGAAGGAAAGAAAAAAAAAACAAAAAAAAGAAATAATAAAAAGAAAGAGAAAGAGGAATAGATAATACAAAACCCGGTCATAAGCAAAACAGGTGTCAAAAGATATCCAGGTCAAAGTACCTGACCGAAATCCAGGGAAATAGAAATTGTTATATTTGGTTGAAGAAATAGAGTTTAGAGATAATAAAATAAAACAAAAAAAAAAAAAGAAGAGGAAAGACAGAAACATAATACGAAACATGTTCGTAAGCGAAAACACACACGTTCGACCGGCACAAAATTATCAGGTCAAGCACTTGAACTAATTCCGTGTCCGCGTAGGATGGAAGTTTGTTAAAGTTGGCTGAAACAATAAAGATTTTGGGAACAATGGAAGGAAAAATATATTAATAAGTGACAAACGAAAAGGGTGTCATTGAGTTGATAAGTGAACGCTGGAATTGTATACAAATCCTGACCAGCTCTAGAGTTGAAGATAAGAACCACCCACGATGATGAGTGAAGATATTTTCAATTCAGATAATTAAGATTTTATTAACAGGCCGGAGCGAAAGAAAGAAGTGAAAGCAATTGTTTTAGCTCACAGAGGGCGCCGGCAGGACGAGAAAAATTCTTCCTGGAGTCACATCTAATTAGCGGCGGGCTATTTTGACAAATACCACGTATACAAAAAGGACAATTTAAATTTTGTTTTTTTAAACAAGGTGTTTCTTCCCCAGAACAAAGCCCCGGATTGACCACGCCCGATTGGAGACGTCACGAAGGAGGGAGAGACGCCCGACCAGAATCTCATTAGCCGAGAGCGGTCACGTGATGTGCGAGGGAAGAGGAAGGACGCTCGACCAGGACTCCATTGGTCGAAAGCGGTCACCTGACATACGAGAGACAGGGGAAACGGGTATGCGCCTCCCCCCCAGAGGCACTGTAAGGAAGTAGGAGTGAAAGTAAGAGCGATAATGGGAAATCAGAAATAATGCGACTTTTGGAATTATCAAGAAAACCCTGGCGCCGACAGACCCACCCCAGTTTGTTACGGCGTCAATAAAAGCAGGACCCCAATCGACAGAAATGAGTTGCAGCTGGACCGCGGACAGCGAGGGAGCTTGAACGCGGGCGTCGGCCCGGTTCATTCGCCCCTTTGCGGGCAAGAGAATCCGGAGTGAAGGAATTCGTCCAGCCCAAGTCGAAGTGAAGAAAATTGCCCGAAAGCCTAAGAAGAGTTGGAGCTGCAGCCCGAAAGTCGAAGAGAAGTTAAAGTTCAGCAAGGACGACAGAGAGTTCAGTTCAGCCCCGGACGGCAGAGAGAAGAGTTCGGACCTTGACGAGTTGGAGCTGCAGCCCGAAAGTCGATGAGAAGTTAAAGTTCAGCCCCGGACGACAGAAAGAAGAGTTCAGCCCCGGACGGCAGAGAGAAGAGTTCGGACCTTGACGAGAAGAGTTGCAGGGCGGACGAAGAAGAAGTTACTTGCAGTTGCGCTTAGAAGAAGTTGAAATCCAACGCAAGCCGAAGTGAATAAGCTCGTCCAACTCAAGCCGAAGAGAAGAAGTCAATTCGCGCACTGACGGCGAGAAGAATCAGCCGTGAACGACTGGTAGAGATCAGCGCCCAGTGTCGAAACCAAACCACACCCCGACATGCAAATTTCTAGAGAGTAGGCAACTCGAAGTCTTTAAGTTGTATGGTAGAAGCTTGGTGCCACAGTCCACAAAATGGGTCGGGAAGTAGGAATAATTTTCATGTAACGAACATTTAGATATAAAAGGTTGTTACCCTTTTTTATCAGTAATTTTTGGCCTCGTGAGTTTTTCTTTTTCTTGTGTGTTATCACCCCCGTCGGACCCAGCTTGCATACGGCCCCAATCCCTGTTTGATCCCGTCTGTCTAAGATCTAATCACAACGTGGGTAGGCAGACCGGAGATCAGTGCAGTTACCCTAGTAACCAGGCGTTGGAAGCGAGTTGGGAACGGCGAGGCTGGTAATCATCTAACCAAAGGATTGGAACGTCACACTTGGAGCAGCGAGGAGCGAACAGCTGACGCCGCGGCAAAAACGTCACAACTGGTGCTGTCCGTGACCAGGATATCAGACCCTTGGGCAGCCAAGTCACGTCACAACTGGTGCCGTGATCAAAGGATCGACCCTTTAGCAGCCACGTGACGTCACAACTGGAGCCGCGAACGAGATCGAACGACAGAGTCGACGCTGCGACCAGGGGGGCGACGTCACACTGTTTAATGAACGGTAATTGGGTTCTTTCCGCTATGACAAGTTTCTTTTTAGGTTATAAACTTCTTTTCATGATATTTGAAATTTCAACGGAAGTCAAATTCTCCACCTGTTTGGCGTATGCCATAACAAGAGGTTTCATTTTAGCTTTACAGAGATCAGTTATTTCTTTTTATCACGAAAAACAGTTTCTTTAAAACTATCTCTTTATCTATCCTCTCTTTCCTGGTTGTCTTTCAATTCTATAGACTGAATCCAAATATCGACAGATTCTAGTTCATCCCAGCGTCTTCTACATCCCACTGGCGACGCCATATTGCCCATTAGTAGTCAACTTCTGTCTCTTAGCTTGCTGTACACGTTATATCTCTTCTACTTAACGTATGCATCCTATGTACCAATCTGGATAATTAGTCTGCTTAGTTTTGTTGATTTTCACATGTCAACACTGTGTTTACATTATTCGGACTATTGTCCTCATATTTATCGCCATATTTATTACAACGTTTCGGCCGTTGTACGCTCCGGCCTTTTTCAGGTGGTTGGAATGTCGAATTGAACCCTTTATTTCGCTCAATGCGGTAGACTGTTCTAGTTTCACGTGCCATGTTTAATGGATGTCAGTTATCAGTTATCTCCTGTTAATTTCCCTCAGAAATTCTCCACTGCCTCAACCGGGTATTGAACTCACAATCTTTGGG
Organism: Acanthosepion pharaonis; assembly: GCA_903632075.3. Taxonomy (NCBI): domain Eukaryota; kingdom Metazoa; phylum Mollusca; class Cephalopoda; order Sepiida; family Sepiidae; genus Acanthosepion; species Acanthosepion pharaonis. Next base: position 1,316,073 of record CAHIKZ030005290.1, on the reverse strand, counting down.
TTCTGTCACTTGAACTAACTAACTCCTTTATCCAGATACAAAAAATAAAAAATAAATAAAAAATATCCAAACAACATCATAGAAAAACCGATTCTTATAATTATTACTTACAAATGGAATTTCATGTTGATCTCGCTAAACCCGAATCGATGGTCATTTATTGAAAAGTGTTGGAGACTCTAAATACAACTCCATTTCAGAGACCAAATGTTCTGGTTCGCGGGATAGGGGGGCAATATAAAGCCGAAGATACTTTTAGGGAAGAGAATGACCAACCCTTATTTAAAGCCTTCAGAATTGCGAGCTTGGGTTTCAAATAAAATAAGACAAAAGGAACCCCCCCCCACCAAAAAAATAGCATATTACTACTTGCACAAACGGCGTAAAGAGAATAAATTTCCTCGGAACCTATCCCTCGCCCGGAAAGGAAAGACTTGAGTCAGAGGAATCATCGGACTGTTACCTTGAGAATGCTCGCATCAAACAAAGAATAAACTCCCGGGACATGGAACGTTCGGACGTTGAAAAACTGCTGCCTGTGAGCTAATGTGAAAAAAAAGAGAGGAGTAGGCTAAGAATCAACATCTTAGGTGTCTAAATATGAATAAAGGTTGTCTCTATTTCTCTCGCTATATATATATATATATATATATATATATATATATATATATATATATATATATATATATATATGCGTGTGTGTAGATTTATATAAGTAGATATATATGCATATGTAATATATATGTATGTAGATATATATGTACATTTAATATAGATATATAAATATGCATATATATATATATATATATATAGATAGATAGATAGATATAGATATATATCTTATATGTATATATATATATAACATAATGAGAAGCCACGTATACTTTCTTAATATGTATATATAGCAAAAAGTTGCAAATTAAAAAATAATAATGTTTTTTTTTTAAAATATTTTAAAATCCAGTATTTTTCTTTTTTTCTGCGTGTGTATGTGGAACTGAAATCAGAATCTATCAATAAACATTTACACTTTTCTAATGACTGTCCTGATATATATATATATATATATATATATATATATATATATATATATATATATATGTATGTAGATATATATGTGTGTGTAGATATATATACATATATATGTAGATCTGTACGTATATATATCTTTCTCTTCTTGTCTAAATACGAATAAAGTTTTCTTCCCCCACTCTCTCTCTCTTTATCTATCTATCTATCTATCTATCTATCTATCTATCTATCGTTTTCTGTTAAAATCTATCTATCTATCTATCTATCTATCTATCTATCTATCTATCTATCTATCGTTTTCTGTTAAAAACTATCTATCTATCTATCTATCTATCTATCTATCTATCTATCGTTTTCTGTTAAAAACTATCTATCTATCTATCTATCTATCTATCTATCTATCTATCTCTTCAGATACCCTTATCTGTTTATAGTTAAATTAAAATGAAAGTCATTAACATGCTACGATGTGCTTGGACAATAGAATTATCTCTGTTTTTTAGGCTATTCTAATTTATTGACCGGTATTTTTATTGGCTTCACCTGACGGTTGGTACATGGTATCGCCTATGTATCTTTCATTGCTGGTATGGAATATACTGGTTTGTATATAAGCTACAATTTCCTGTTCACCATCATGTTCTATAAAAGTTGATTCTCTCTTTTGTTACAGATGATATGCATAACAAAAATTCGAGAATGATTCGGCCGAAATATTGTGGTAACAACACCGACAACACGAAGATTGGGTTCAGTTGTTCGAAACAGATCTTGGTGACATTGTAATCCTTCAAACAGTGGGTGTAAACTTTGCGGCATAACTAGACTGAAACTGAACGAAAATGAATTGAAGAACCATCAGTGTACTGTCCATCATTTCCACAATTCCAGACCTGCCAGAAATTCTTGGATTTTCTCAATCAAAATTTCCACTTCTCAAACTAGCAAAGCCTTTACGAACCATAATCATTGCTATGGCACCATCTCTATTAACGGCACATATGGTTTATCTTTTTCATCCGCATTTTTCTTTCTTTTGTGGAAACAAAACGCAACCAATGACGAAAAGGCATCGCATTTTCTTTCAGCTTTACTTTTAACGTACAGATATTTAAAATTTTCAATCTATATACAAGCCGTAGAGAGAGGCGTTTTAGAAGGTTAACTTTCAGAATAAGTCGTAAGTCTCACGTATCACTTGTGAAACGAAATCCCCTTGTAAGGCTACAGAAGGCCATTATCCTTCGTCGCTGGAAATAATTCACATGGGTCACGTGACAGCCGCTTACGACTTCATACAGTTGCGAGAGCGTGTAAATTCCAGTTCGTTTTACAGCTGCCAAAGGTTGCTTTCTTTAGCCCAGCAACCTCCATGTCATGGGCAAAAAATAAATCTGCCTCTCCAGCAGCTTACAAGTGCATGGTGTCGTTTCGCAGATACAGGAAGAAACTCCAGTTCGTAGTCCTACTTTGGTAAAACCCAAGACTCACTGGGAGATAGATGACTCCGGTCATTTTGTATCTGAATCCTAAAGATGGCTTCTCCAGACACAGGATTATATCCATACTATATATAAGACCCTTCCTTTTTGTTTCTCCTTACACTCTGCTTTGCTGTGTAAAATATATGTATACATGTGAAGATTTTTTCTTTACATGGGACATATATATATATATATATATATATATATATATATATATATATATATATATATATGTGAAATGTGTATATAAATATAAATAAATATATATATGTATAATTATTTATATATTATATGCGCGGTACTTATTAGAAAGCGCTCAATATCAGAGATAGAGCTAACATATTTGGTTGGATAGATGTGAGTTTGTGACCCTGGGTTTCACGCTTTGCGATCGTCAGACAAACGATCGCTAAAGCGTGAAACCCAGGGTCACAAACTCACATCTATCAAAACCAAATATATATATATATATATATTTATACACATTTCATTAAATAATATAGACAAGTGTTGTCTATTTATTTTATGTAAAATTTGTTCGTAACATCTGATAAGTTTGATAACATTATCATTAAACGAAGAAAGAAATTCACAATATTGATCCATATTTTTTTTAATATAATCTAAGCTTTCGGCTTACTTAAGCCATTATCAAAGATGTAAATTACAAACATATTAAACAATATACGGACACGACAGTGATGATAGTCTGTCATTGTTTACATAGTTGATCACTAAGATATATATATGGTTTTGTGTATGTCTTAATATTATAAAAATCTCGCCGACAACAAATCACGTCTGTAATTCTTTTTCCTTTAAGCCATTCCATTCAGTCCATTCCGTGAAATATCAGTGTTATTATATCGCGGATATAATGCTGCCCATAATGGGGGAAATTTAAATGGGAGAATAGATCTTTCTTTCAAGCGCCCCCTTTACATATTTAAGAATACGCGGTACACAATGATATTTCTATGAACATATGTATAGTTTTGTGTATGACGTAGTATTATAAAGGTTTCTCTGAGAACAAAGCACATTTGTAATTCTTTTTCCTCTCAGCCATTCTCTTTCGTCCGTGAACTAAAGTTTTATTATATCACGGATATAATAATGCCCTGACTGTTCTGGAAACAGTTATTGAGATATGAAGAGATTGAAATTATGAAAGAAAATGTTATAGATTTAAAAGCTGTGCTTTTATTCAATCTCCGATCACAATCATAATCTTGTAGGGAAATAAATGTTAAGAATTTCACGAGGAAGATAATATACGAATACATGAATTTCAAAGGTAGATTTTTACATAGAATAACGTGTCATTCAAAAATCAAACGTCACATATTTCTAGCAGACAAGAGATTAAATTTAAATGAGATGGAAATGACTGAAAACATTTTAAGCTTATCAAAGAACAGGAAATTGTGTTATATAAATTTGTACTCATCAGGATATGTAAGCTATAATGTTGCTGATATGAAATGGCAGCATTTGATATCAGCAACATTATCTAAATTAGCAAGAAAATTGAAAAGAGTTCGACAGTAACTAGGGGACATGGCTTGTTCTCGGGCACTAAAAGGGAATATCTGATAATCTTTAGACGCCATGAAAAACATTTAATAGAAATGCAATTTTTCATTAAGAAGAACGGTCGTTTACAAGTTTCCTAACAGAAACATCTAATAGAGCGGATTTGGAATCTTTACTCAGACACATTTCGTGTTTTTTTTTTTTCAACACAAACATCCTATCTGCGCTTTATAGTGCAACTCTACTTAGTGAACTTTGTTTATGTTTCTGGGAGAGCGCGTTTCATCTTATGTACTCATCAGTATAAAAAAATGACCGCATGTTCTAACGCTCAGTCACGATGGCTAGTGACTTCTTGCCAGCACAATCATCGACATCAACTGATCAATGTTATTATCAAGGTTTGTGTTAACTTCCGGTGTGGATTTCAAACACTTTCCTAATGTAATGCATGCTGGGATTGCCTCTCCAACTCGATAGCAACAAGAAGTCTCCTTTCTAAAACAATCGATCACGGTGGAATTTGAACACGCCTCCCATGATCAGAGTAAATGAAGTCAAAATAAAAAAAAATAACATAAAGATTTTACATGAACGCAACAGGAACTTATGTGATAAAAACTGGACAACCCTATTTATACTTTCAGCTACATAAAGATTGACAGGGGCTGTTAGAAAAATATAACTTTAACGGAAAAACATAACACGACATGACAGCCACCAAACTCTTTCTTAAGCATCCAACGCTGTTCGGACTGTTAGACATTTTGATGACGGTCGTCCTCGAGTATAGAATCCAGAGGTTGGCAGTGAATATTTCGGAGACAGTAGGAAAGCGTAGTGCAGGTTCGCAGTGGATATAACAGCAAAGTAGCAGAGCGTAGTTCTTCCGTCTGTCATGTTCGCCTGACATGTTGGCTCTGGTCATTCCGGTAGGGTAAACTAAGATGGCTGCCTTTATACACGACGGATACAGTGTTCTGCGGCTCCTGATTGGTTAATCTTCTATTGGTAGACTATAAAGGGAAATAAATCATTTTGACTCGCTCACTAGTTATATACAATATATACACAAAAAACCGTAACATAAAATATTACCGTATAATTCTTTTTTGTATTTTACTTAACACGTTTCGATAAATCCATTTTTCATCTGTCATCAGTGACAATCCATGAATTAAAATGGGAAACGCTTCACTGAAGAAATTCCAACGGGTAAATCTTATATGGTGGTTTATATCTAGAGAAAGTAGACTTTGGTTCTACCCTCACTTTGACAAAATATCGATAATTGATATAAAGCATTGTTTAGAAGTGAGGAAAATGAAAGAGACAGCGTATATAGACCTGTCGAACAAGTCTATGATTCGGGCTTCAATTAATTTCAGCACGATGTCTTGAAGACGGGGTTTGAGAATTCTCCAAGCTTATATTAGAATTTGAAAACACCTCGACAGTTGTAGTATATAACGTGGAAACTATTCATGTCAAACGGTTACAATAATAAAAACATATTTTACCTGTTGATTTTGTTTTAAGTATTACAGTGATAGCTAGATCGAAACATTTTACTTTCAACAATCTCAAAAAGTATAAACAAAATGGAAAAAAATATTTGAGCCTCCAAATTTGGTTTGGTGGTGACGCCTTTAAAAGTTACTGTCAATAAATATTATTTATTAGCATTTAAGTAATTATCTAATTTAATTATAATATCCTATTAATATTTCATGAATTTCTAAAATAATTTAATTTTAAATCTTTTTATTCAAGCAAGAAGAAATATAAATAACAAAGAAAAAAGATCGGTAACAAGACGATAAAATTACCGTACAATGGTAATATCGAAATAAAACTCGCTTAACAAAACCTAGAGTTGCAACTGGCTAATCGATTCTCACTCATCAGAGATGATTTGAAAGCATAAAATGCTCTCAGCCCCGATTTAGTTATCTACGTCTCAGAGAGTTGTTCTGCTTATTGCATATAGATTCGTGTTGTAGATATTCAAATTTATACTTTCAGCTACGGAAAGACCGGCATGGGTCGTTATAAAATATAACTTCAGCAGGAAAACAAGATTTTTTTAAAATTATTGATTGATTTCTACAGAACATGCCATGGCAGACTACAAACTCTGAGTGAAACGTAAGCGTTGGACGAAGACCTACAGGAGAACTGATTTCAATAGTTTTAATGATGAATGTAGAGCTATATTGGATTGTCTTGTTGTTTTGGTCAAAACGACGGTCCTCACATGGAACTATTCAATCAACAGGACTTAAAAGGCAACGGATAGAATTGATGTAAAATTCAGAGCCAAACACTAATATTTTAAATTTCTTCGAACGTTATGGCAATTAGAATTTCTTTTTTGTTTACTTCCCAAGTATTACTGTAATGTATACCTGGCCACATGTATTCAAGGATATCCGTCTACTAGGGTGGCTAACCAATTCTCATTGCAGACGCTTTGTGCATCCACAGAGCCCAACTGCGATTTATATGAACAGTCTTTACTTACAGTTTCTTGGAGAGAGTGACTTATCTCGCTCGATCAGCAATTTGAACAAGGCCAGCACGCTCAATCCCTCAGCCACGATGACTTGTGGCTTCGTGCTATCACAGCTATCGACGGCCCCCAAGGCTTCCGCCTATCCAATTTCACTCACAAGGCTTGGTTCAAGCCGTATTAAGGTTTTCGACCCTTCCAGTTCGATAACATCAGGAAGCCTCTTTCCTGGCAAATTGACCATGGTGAGATTCGAACCCGGGTCTGATGGTCAGAATGCGAACATCCTAACCACTTGGCCAGTGTAATTGATAGGTCGAAACATTTTACTACCAACAATCTCGAAACGTAAAAAAAAAAAACTAAAAAAATATCCAAATAATACTATATTTGGTGATGACTCCTTTTAAAGTTACTGTCAACAAATATTATTTAATAGCATTTAAGTGATTAACCAGTTCAATTATGATATCTCATTTAAATTTCATGAATTCTGTCACGAGTGTGTATTTTTTGCACTGAGATTCGAACTTCTGCTTCTGAAAATGGTTATATTTTCATTTGAATGTAAACAGCACATATGTAGATTTCGATTCAAGATTTTATCTAAATATTGCAAATTAAGAGCTTCCTTTAGTCATGCGGAGATCCAGAATCACCTTGACACAGATATATATACACCTATGTGCAAATTAATTAAAACAAAACCAATAATTACATTATTATTTACTTTTTGGTCGTATTTTTCCAGTGAAACATGACCCCGTTCACAAGTTAGTACTTCGTATGTCCATTCCACGAAGTCGTTCCTTCCAAATTGACCACAGATTCTCGATTCTCGATTCTCGAAATCGATTACACCCTGTCACACCAGTGGGTCTAAAACTGGCCGTATGTTGAAAGATAGTAAACTAAAGTAGTTGTTCGAATTAATTTGCACAAGGGTGTATACTAATTAGATGATTTAAACTCACGCTATTATCCTCCTTTTTTTATGCTATTATCATAACATTTCGACCGCTTTTGTTGTGGCTGTTTCAGTTAATTTCCATAATTGTGTATGTAAGCCATGGCGTCGAAATCCGGTCGATTCAGTAGCAAAACATATATAAAAGATTTATTTTAAAAAAAACAGATATAAGAATGAGACATAGCAATTAGAGGAATGAATTATAGATTACAGAAATAAAGTTATTAATATACAATTAAATTTTAAATGAAATTAAATGCAGAACCCATACTGGAAACGCAAACATTTCTAATAATCGTGAAAATCCATTTAAAATATCAAAACTAAAAGTTTTAAAAATATCGGCAAGCCTGGAGTCCTTAATCGAAATACAGCGAATACTTTGACCTCGATACAGATTCAGGAGTTCCTGTAGGAAGCGATTAAAAAAGAAAACGTAAAGAAAATATGGGAAAATAATAATATTGAGGTACAGCTTTAACAGACAAATTAAGCAGATCAGGTCGCATTACATTCAGTAATCATCTACTTGAAAATGGAACGGTAAATTAAGCCTGGTAAGATTCAAATTGACATCATTCTTTCGCGAATTTCGAAAAACAGATTAAAACAACGTTCAGAGGGAACACATTACAATTTAAATCAAAATATAAGGAATGAAATGAAACATAATATTTGACAGAGAAGATTGCTGCATTGAAGCTGAACTCTCCACTGACCTATCTTCAACAGCGAAATAGGGGGAGAGAATTGCCTGGTTAAGTTCAATAACCCCAAAACCAAGTACTGTATCGTTCGGGCGCCACCATTCAGATGAAGTGCCTTCACAAGACAAGGTGAAGCTGCAAACTATGAACGTGGCTACGTGCTTTGAAGAAGTATCTAGCCTCAAGTTCATTCCAGATTTCAAGTCAAATATACATTTATTAATACGTATATATATATATATATATATATATATATATATATATATATATATATATATATAAATTTAAAAGACAATTAGAAAACTGTAATAGTAGCCAAAGCGTTTCGTCTTATGTGGACTTTTCAAGGCAAAAACGAAATGAATATATTAAACCAAGTAACTAATAATAACAGAACAACATGTCCTTAGCAATTGGATGAATTTACAGAATTTTGATTTTAAAAATGCTACATTCAGAAAAAAACAAAATAACTCACTCAGAAGGAAAATCCTCGAGAGTGCCGCCATTGAATATTATCCAAATATTAATCTACGCACAGGCTTTTTCCCTATTTCACCTTTCTTAACAGAATTACTACTCTCCCAAGGAAACGTACACAACAGTATCAAAATATAAAAAAAAAAGTTTGAATCCGTCAACACCATCCTAAACACAATATCTACATACGTGTTAGTATTTGACGTAATTTTCAGTTAACAGTGTGAAGACAGCGTTCTGTAAATTCTACCAGTTGTTCAGGACATTTTGTTTTGTTATTATTAGTCACTTTGTTTAATAAATTCATTTCGTTTTTCCTTGAAAAAGTCCACATTGGACGAAACGCCTCGGCTACTATTACAGTTTTCTTATTGTCTTTTACATTTATAAATATTATCTTTTCCTACAGGTTAAATCTTTAGAAATTTTTCATATATATATATATATATATATATATATATATATATATATGACAACTTCCCCTCCTGGCATAATATACAGCTCCTACCGTTTGTCCTACCAGATCTAACCCTCCTCAAAATATTCCACTGCACACTTTGACTTCTACTATGTTTTTCTTTCAATATCCAAACAGACTATGCCAGCTTTGTACTATACCTAAGGTTCTATATTCGGAAATATGAAGTATGTTTGCACCAGCGTTTTTTGAAAGTACCCTCAGTGCATCCAATATAAACTTTCTTTTGGTCATTGTCATTCTTAACCTCGGCTTAGTAAAACAAACCCTCTGCGTAGTAGGCCCCGTTCAAAGGGCATTTACAAAGGGTATCTGCATTTATATAACTTATTGCCTTCACTGTTTTTTTTGTATTACCATATCCAAATTCCTCGTATTTTGACTTTTTATTATAATATAACAAAAAGTCACAATGGCAATTTAAGTAATACTTAAAATGGCCAGTTTAACTGTAACTTAACTTTACTGTGTTGTTGTTAAAAATCCTTAACAATTCAAAGGTTTTAGGGAAACGTTTCCTTAACAAACCAATAAATATTTTTCCTATTTTTGTTTTTTCCTGCAGGTTAAAAGGGCGGGATTTGAACCAAATTACCTTTCTTTTCGAGCCCTGTTTTTCCTCAGTTGTTGATTCACCTGGGGTTTAGATATCAATTCGACACTATGCCCTTCTCCTTCATTTCTGCTATATATTCTTTCTTTTTTCTTTCAAATATTTCCTTTGCTGAAGCATTTCTTAATATTCTGCACTAAAATCCCCTCAGGATGTGCCTAATTAAACTCGCTGGGGGATTGGAGTTCGCATTCACATATTTCAACACAGTGTTGGTGAAACCGTGCCTGCCGATAAGTTAAATTAAGTATCCAAATATTGAACAACATTCCTGTTCATTTTAACAGTTATTTCAAAATCAAATTCTTTAGAGAGCTTAAAAAGAATTTTTTTTCTCATGACATCGTTAGTATTTTTATTATTACGTACAACAATTATTTCATCATCCCTGTAAATACCGTGGCTATCAATGTGGACAATCTTATTGATTTTACTTAATATGAATATACCCCTTTAATTCGGAAGTTTCAACTCCTTCAAAAGATTCTGGGGGACATCTGGATTTCTTCACCCATACTTCTCTATTATGGAACAAAATAGATTTTCGGTAATGAAATATTACCTCAATCTGTTCAGGTGTGATTTTAACAAAATTCTTAGCATAATATAATGCTTCTAATAAACTGTAGTCAGTTTCGTCGTGCTAGAATTAAAATCTCTGCTCAGAGACTGATGTCACAGATTACTTCCACAACAGAGAAAATAAATTTCAATTCCAAACTCGAATATCATGGGTAGAAACAAAATGTCGAAATCTCGATTTGCAGGTTCTATGTCACAAATTCCACTACACATAAACAGTCAGAGAAATAACAAACTCGTCGATGATTTCGGTAGCACAATAAAACCTTGTTTGTTTATTTGACTATATTTTTCCCAATTCGAGAACACCAACTGCTTTTATCGACAGACCATTTTTTTCATTCGTCTACAGCTAAGAGAGGACACACAATCTGGGTTCATCCACTTCTCCCTCATTTCATGAAATCTTTGCATGTTTGTGTGGAAAACATAAAAGACAGGATGGATTTCATGAGATTTTGATATCATGGTGTGTTTTGTACCTCTCCCAGTGAGTGTGTTGTATTCTGGTATATGAAAGATTGAATGGTGATGAATGAGTTCTTGTGGTAAATGGAACAATTGTATTCGATGAATGGGTCATGAACCCGATAACTAGGAATAGGATAGTTATTGAAAACCAGCCTCTCCCCACTTCTCCTTTCGGCCAAGTGCCACAATTATTGTAAATTATATAGTGATAAATAAATTTCGGTGTTTAAATATTTTGAGATTTTTATATCATGGGGTGTTTTTTGTAGAATTGTTTTTGTAGAATTTGTTTTTTGTGAATATGTTGTATTGTGGTATATGTAGGATTGAATGGTGATGGATGTGTTCTTGTGATAAATGGAGCAATTGTAGTGGATGAATGGGTCATGATCGTGATTAACTAGGAATGTCCCCCAAATCAGAAAGAAAAAGTGAAAAATCATTATACCCTTAGATTTAATTGACATTTAAAATCGTTCCAAGTTATTGGAACACCCTTTATATATATATATGAACAGAGACTTTATCCACAGAAATAGAAAACAGACTTGAACAATATGGACATCATTTTTTATACCTTAGGATCTTTTTGGCCAACGTTTTTTCAAAGGTATTCATTGGCGAGATACAAAACAATCACGGCCCATTAATATTAATAACGAATGAACAGGGAAAGTTGGAACGAGATTAAAATAAATAATAATTGTAAATAATTCTCGAATAAAATAATGTCGAAGTTGCACAAGAGTATAAATTAGAAAAAAAAACGACAATCAGTCCATCGATCAATCGTAAGTTTACATAGGCTTCGGCAGCTATAATTTCATACAGACAGTCTCGAGGACTCGGAAATGGTAAACTGAGCGAGAGTTATGTAAAATAGAAAACCATGTGTCCTCATATACGGCGGTTCAATCAGGATTGTCCAGTAAATACTGTCCAATCGGCCAATCGTGAACTGCTTGAGTGGTTCTTAAAAACCCTGGCTTCCACCACTTGAACACAGAGATAGACACTTATGCGACGATGTCAATACATGAAATCCGGACTTGAAGAAGACATAATTTTAGGTATGAGTGATTTAGCCTCTTCTTCTTATTGTGCAAAGATAACGTTACAATATTTTGAAGGAGCTTAATTTCTTTAAATGGCATTCTGACATTTTTTTCCATTCCTTGCTTTGGATGGAGATCGTTATCTCAAATGGAGATCTTCAGATTTGTTTCTTGAAATAGATTTCGCCTTTTCTGTCCAAAGTTTACGCTTTTTTTGCCTTTCATTTTCTCCTTCACTTTTATTTATCATTTGTTTCATTTCGACGCAGAATGATAAAACAAATATATTGATCACTTTGCAAATATTCAAACTGAAAGGAAAAAAGCTCAAGAGAGAAAACGTCACTTTAACAGGTCCTATATATATATATATATATATATATATATATATATATATATATATATATATAAAAGCAAGTGTAAATGGATATAAATCCGACAGAATGAAGAAATTTTGAAAAAACAAACAAAAATCCTTAAATGTAGTTAAAATGAAAGAAAGACTTGTGTTTTTATGTCCATCGTATTTGTCATATTGAACTGAATTGTATTTTGATGAATATTGTCTTGAAAAAGGTTTATTAAACCGAAACGTCAGACGTCGACATTTCTTTCATTTTAACTACATTTAAGGATTTTTGTTTGTTTTTTCAAAATTTCTTCATATATATATATATATATATATATTGATGCATGTTTCATTAAATGATAATGTTATTAAGCTTATCAGACAATATGAAAGGTACTTACTTAAAATAAATAAACAAATCTTGTCTATATTATTTAATGAAAGATGCATCAATGAAAAGTTCCTGCCTAAATACACACAATTTAAATTACATGATCCAGCAGCCTACCAAACTCTCAACACTTGGAATTATAAATGTAGCCTTGTGAAAAGGCAAATTGAAATAGCCAAAGAAAAATTGAACACCCTTAATGGCAACAAACAGGACATCTACGATAAACTAAAAGATATAACTACCCCGGACCAACTGGAGGAAATTACACATAGACTCACGGAAATTACCAATAAATCTGAAGCTCAACACCGATTTCAAATTATAAAAAAAACTGAATGCATTATACAAAGGTACTATCACTCTTCTTAACAAAATTGATGAATTCATTAACTTTTCTAACTATGAACTAAGCACTAAAAGCATTGCTTAACCTTGGATCTGGCTGTTATATATACCGTAAATATAATCGACTTAAAAACAAAAATAGAAATTGAGACGCTATACCAAAACATTGTTTAACTCCAGGATGAACAACTAATAGAAACAACACCAGAATCTAAAGACTTCTTTAAGGCTGAGGCTTTCAAGGATCGGCATGGTAAAAGTAGAAACTCCTCAAAAATCTTTCTAAACAGGTTAAAAATTGAAGCAAAAAAACTACGCTACCACCCTGACATTATTCTAAAAAAAGCTGATAAGACCAACATTTTTGTCATCCTAAACAAATTGGATTACAACAAAACACTTGGCCACATACTCCATGATCACATAAAGTTTAAAAAACTTAACAAGAACCCGACCTACCAACTAAAATCAAAGCTTAATAAACGTATTAATGCTAATAATGCTGAACAGAACTCTTTAACACTCCCTAAAATTGTTGGTGATTATAGGCCTGGCTACATATACGGCACTATAAAAACACATAAACCTAACTATCCTCTCCGTCCTATCATATCGCAAATTCCAACTCATGTACATCATCTAACAAAATACATTAACCAACTTATTACTCCTTACCTTCCTAGTAAATATAGTGTTAAGTCAACATTAGAAGTAATCCAAATCTTAAAAAGTGAAAAACCCGACAATGAAATCATAGCTTCACTGGATGTGGAAAACTTATTTACCAATGTCCCTGTTAGTGAAACTATTGACATAATTATAAGGAATATATACAGCAATTCATCTTTACCCTCATTTAAAATTAATCCTAATATATTACGGAAACTACTATTAGCTTGTACTACTGAAGTCCCTTTATTAGGTCACAGTAATAATATATATATATATATATATATATATATATATATATATATATATATATATATATATATATATATATATATATATATATATATATATATATATATATATATATATATATATATATACAAACGCGATGGCGTCTCCATGGGTTCAGTACTGGGTCCGACATTTAGTAATTTCTACATGTCGAACATCGAAAATAAGATATTTACAGATGTTAAAAACCTTTCATCTATCTAAGATATGTTGACGATATCCTTATGTTAGTTAAAAATATAGATGAAATACTTCAACTTCAAAAACGTTTCCAAAAGAATTCAGTCCTTAAATTCACGTATGAACTCAATACTTCTCATAAATAAAATTCCCTTTCTTGACATATTAATAAACACAAATAATAACAAATTTACTATTTCGTCATACAAAAAACCTACAAGTATAAATTCATGTACACTTAACTACAAAAGCGAATGCCCATATTACTACAAAATAGCAATTATAAAGAATCTAATACATCGTGCAGAGACTAATTCATCTACAAAACAGATTTTTTACAGTGAACTAAAGAATATAAAACAAACATTTATTAATAAAAGCTTTCCAAATTATGTAGTTGATGAACAAATAAGATGCTTTCTTAGAAGTTTTAATACTAAGCAAATAGAACATAATTCTGCGTCAACTAATCCCAAACATATTAATCTCTTATATCGCAGTCAAAGGCATATTAATTACAAACTAGATAAAAATATACTAAACAAATTAGTAAATACTAATATATCTACAACAGACCCTGGTAAAAAAGTAGGTTAATTATGTACTACATTAAATCTAGTATATCCAACTCAATTATTCGCTATGATTCTCCCCGCTCCCCGTTAGTGATTTGCAAAAAAAAACAACATAGTTTACAAATTCAAGTGCCCTTTGGAAGATTGTATCTCCAATGGATTAAATAATATTTATGTTGGTCATACCACAAACTCGCTTTCACGATGCTTGACTCTACATTTGAATGATAACTCTAACATTTTTAGGCATTTAAAGCAACATTCCTGACCGCGTACACAAATCCTCGTTGAAAACACAATTATACTTAAACATGAAAATTCTTGAAGCTATATACATAAAACCGTTGAAACCTAACCCGAACAAAATAAACTACGAAATCTCCACAAATATCCTTAAATGCCTATAATTGATAACAGAAGCCATTGGTTTATACCATAGGCTTCCCATACTTAATACTTCTCATTTTCACTCACGCGTGATCATGTGTGACGTCACGAGCTGCGACGCGATTTTCGCTGCCGCGTCTCGTATACACAAGTTTGTCGTTGCTTTGAAATTTTTCATGCAACAAAAACAGACTATCATTATTGTTTCGTTCGTATATTGTTTGATATATTGAAATATAATTGTCATCTATGATAATGGCTTATGTAAGCCGAAAGCTTAGATAGGATTAAAACATGTATCAACATGGTGATTTTCTTTCGTTTTTCAATGATAATGTTATTAAGCTTATCAGAGAAAGGAATTTACTTAAAAAAAGACAAAATGCGTCTATATTATTTAATGAAACATGCATCAATGAAAAAGTGCTGCCTAAATATACACAATTTATATATATATATATATATATATATATATATATATATATATATATATATATATATATACGTTTTAATATTTTTGTTGTAAATTGACAAAACAGAAAATATGTATACATTTACTTTCATCATACGTCGGTTTTATTACGATTCTAATCATCACTTTTTAAAACAATAAACATTGTCGAAGAGTGAAGCCCGTTAAAAAAAAGCAGCGTCATGGGGGGTTAAAAACATTCGTATGTTACTGTATCTTAATGCGGGCATATTTATCCATGCTTGCCAACAAATAAATTATTCATTCAAGCAGCCAAACGCTTCGATGGAAGAAAATCATTAAACTTTGATGTGATGGTGAAAGAAATGATTCTTTCCAATTTCCAATTTATTGCTTCTCCCGACTCAAAGAATTGAAAAATATAAAATAATTTGAAGACCTTACCAGAGAATTGTTATTCTTCCCAATTATCGAAACACTAACATTTGTCCAAAATGAATTAAAAGCATTACTGCTGTAAAGGAAGTCTTCTTCAATAAGGAGAGAATGGTTAGAAACACAAACGAGAGAGTGGGTGCCTTTATAGTGAAAAATATCAGGTTACTTTTAAGTAAACCTGTTTTCAGTTGGTAGACGACTCTCTGGGTTTGAGTGTTGTTGAATTAGGAACACGTGTTGTTTACACCTGCTAGAAAACAACGTCGGACTCAAGTTGAGTCCAACCGAAGATGAAAAGAAAACAAACAAGACGGATATGTATATCTCAACAAATATATGTATTAAACAACAAATTTACAAGTAACAAAGACATCAACGGTCTTGTTTGTGTGTGGACGTAAAGAGTTTGTATTTTGGTAAATGTTCGTACGTACGTGTACGTGTTTTTCATGGCGTTTTCCCAGAAGTGGGCGAAAACGCTGATCTCTGTGAGAGATCACATTTTTAACTGTGTCCGCTGAAATTCAAAGTGAAAAACTGAACGAGGCATTAAATTGCCCAGTATTTATAGTGTAAGGAGAACGTCCCCTAGTGAACAATTAGGGAATTAAGGAGGAGCTAACTCCGACAAATTTCTCCTGGCTTGTAATAAATACCCCTAATACATTTCAACCAATCTACAGATTAGCGTAAGTCAATCAAACCAACAACACGTGTCTCCTTTTCGCTACAGCAGTCGCATTTTCCTCTGTCGCCTCTTTAACATTTATTATAGATTGAGTGACCGTTTGAATGATAATAAAGAAACCTAAGAGAAACTACGAAATAAATATCAATTTCAAACTTTGAAGTAGCGCATAAAAACAGAATTAGTTGAACACAATCTGAGATGAGGTATTATGTACATTATTTACATTATTCGGACCATTGTCCGCATCTTTGTCGCCATATTTATTACAACATTTCGGCCTTTCAGTATTTGTCTATATTTCTGAGATGAGGTATTATGTACATTATTTACATTATTCGGACTATTGTCCTCATCTTTGTCGCCAAATTTATTACAACATTTCGGCCTTTCAGTATCTGTCTATATTTTTGAGATGAGGTATTATTATGTATTCATTATTTTGTCGCCACATTATTCGGACTATTGTCCTCATCTTTGTCGCCATATTTATTACAACATTTCGGCCTTTCAGTATTTGTCTATATTTCTGAGATGAGGTATTATGTACATTATTTACATTATTCGGACTATTGTCCTCATCTTTATCGCCATATTTATTACAACATTTCGGCATTTCGGTATCTGTCTATATTTCTGAGATGAGGTATTATGTACATTATTTACATTATTCGGACTATTGTCCTCATCTTTGTCGCCATATTTATTACAACATTTCGGCCTTTCAGTATCTGTCTATATTTCTGAGATGAGGTATAATGTACATTATTTACATTATTCGGACTATTGTCCTCATCTTTGTCGCCATATTTATTACAACATTTCGGCCTTTCAGTATCTGTCTATATTTCTGAGATGAGGTATTATGTACATTATTTACATTATTCGGACTATTGTCCTCATCTTTGTCGCCATATTTATTACAACATTTCGGCCTTTCAGTATCTGTCTATATTTCTGAGATGAGGTATTATGTACATTATTTACATTATTCGGACTATTGTCCTCATCTTTGTCGCCATATTTATTACAACATTTCGGCCTTTCAGTATCTGTCTATATTTCTGAGATGAGGTATTATGTACATTATTTACATTATTCGGACTACTGTCCTCATCTTTGTCGCCATATTTATTACAACATTTCGGCCTTTCAGTATCTGTCTATATTTCTGAGATGAGGTATTATGTACATTATTTACATTATTCGGACTATTGTCCTCATCTTTGTCGCCATATTTATTACAACATTTCGGCCCTTCCGTATCTGTCTATATTTCTGAGATGAGGTATTATGTACATTATTTACATTATTCGGACTATTGTCTTCATCTTTGTCGCCATATTTATTACAACATTTCGGCCTTTCAGTATCTGTCTATATTTTCGGTCTTCTTCAGTATCTGTCTATATTTCTGAGATGAGGTATTATGTACACTATTTACATTATTCGAACTATTGTCATCATCTTTGGCGACATATTTCTTACAAGATTTCGGCCATTCCGTATCTGTATATATTTCTGAGATAAGTACACTCTTTACATTATTCGGACTCATCAGTGTCGCAACGTTTCGTCCGTTGTACGCTCCGGCCTTCTTCAGGTAGTTAGAATGTCGAACTGAACCCTTTATTTCGCTCACTGGGATAGACTGTTCTAGTTCCACGTGCCATGTTTAATGGATGTCAGTTATCAGTTATCTCCAGTTAATTTTCCTCTGAAAGTTCAACACTGCCTTAACCAGGTATTGAACTCACACTCTTTGGGTCCTGTCACTGGATCTAATTAACGCCTTTATCCACTGTGACATGAGTCCATGCTGACATATGGCACAGTGGATAAAGGTGTTAGTTAGATCCAGTGACAGGACGCAAAATGTGTAAGTTCAATACCTGGTTAAGGCA
>CAHIKZ030005290.1:1287500-1295000 GCA_903632075.3 Acanthosepion pharaonis | reverse complement strand
ACCGACTGAGATAGATAGATAGATAGATAGATAGATAGAAATGAAACTGAGATAGATAGATAGATAGATAGATAGATGAGATAGATAGATAGATAATGAAAATGATAGATAGATAGATAGTTTGATCGATAGATAATATTAAAGGCGACTGAGATAGATAGATAGATAGATAGATAGATAGATAGATAGATAGATAATGAAATCGACTGAGATTATTGCAAAATGTAATAGGGAGCCATTTTATCTCTGTGTTTGCAAATATTATCTTCTCATTTTGTTCAAGCCTTACACTATGGCCCTGTCGTTTTATTCCATACCAATGTGTATGTTTATTTATATGCTTCAATCTTTTGGTCACTATTACTGAATCACCAAAATACAATAACAGGTTTCTATTTTCTTCTTGATTTCGCCATAAAGCCTCCGGAAGTTTGAAATAGTCTCAGGTCAATCCTAGTGGCCTTAGGAAGAGTGTCGGATTTCTCCTTTTTTGTCATTTCATAAACAGTCTCGCGCGCGCACACACACACACACACAAGAATTAATTAAATGCATTAGTCAAGATTAGAAAGAAGTCCAACCACAATGCCACTCTTATTAAAAGAAAACGTAACTTACATAGATCAATATTAAGTGTGTCGCTATTGAATCTTGCCAAAATGTAAATCTACGACCGGGATACTAATATATCCTTTTCTAAAAGATATTCTTCTTTCTCAAAACAACAGACATGGCCATATACGTATTAACCCTAGAACGCTAACCATGGGTATATAGTACCCAGCGGAAATCTTCCTATTTTTAGAGTCTGTCTATATTTCTGAGATGAGGTATTATGTACAGTATTTACATTAGTCGGACTATTGTCCTCATCTTTGTCGCCATATTTGTCACAACATTTCGGCCGTTGTACGCTCCGGCCTTCTTCAGGTGGTTGGAATTTCGAACTGAACCCTTTATTTTCTATCACTGGGGTAGACTGTTCTAGTTCCACGTGTCATGTTTGATGGATCTCAGTTATCAGTTATCTCCTGCTAATTTTCCCTCTGAAATTTCTCCACTGCCTTAACCAGGAATTGAACTCACCTTCTTTGGGTCTGTCACTGGATCTAACCAACGCCTTTATCCAATGTGCCATGTGTCCTTGAGGGGGCGGCCTGTCTCTCCTCTATATTCCTTTCCGCAGCTGCACGGGATAGCGTACACACAGTCTTTAGTCATGTTCCTCTCTGTAAGGTAAGGCTTCAAGAACACCAGAAAGCTGTAACACGAGGGGAAGTAGAAAAATCAGGCGTGGCTGACCACATATGGAAAGAGAAGGGAGATCACCGCCCCCTGTGGGATCATGTTGAGATCATAGACAGGGAACACCACTGGAAAATTTGTAAACTTAAGGTATCAGCACATATGCTAGGCCACAAAAAACTCCTGGGCCGACCAAGCATTGAAATGAATACAATATGGGAACCAGTAATAAGGAGTGCCAGAAAAAAGCAATATGAACGTAAAGACATGCAATGATAACAGCAAAAATTGCAATATGAGCACTGGTAAAAATGATGCTGAAAACATTAGGTTTATAATACTCAGAAGTTCATACCCAGATGTCCTCAAGGACACATGGCACATTGGATAAAGGCGTTGGTTAGATCAGTGAGTTCAATTCTTGGTTAAGGCAGTGGAGAACTTTCAGAGGGAAATTAGCAGGAGATAACTGATAACTGACATCCATCAAACATGGCACGTGGAACTAGAACAGTCTACCTCGGTGAACGGAATAAAGGGTTCAGTTCGAAATTCCAACCACCTGAAGAAGGCCGGAGCGTACAACGGCCCAAACGTTGTGACAAATATGGCGACAAAGATGTGGACAATAGTCCGACTAATGTAAATACTGTTCGTATTTTTAATTACAATTTTCAGTACCTGATTTTCTTAACTAAATAAAGTTTTTCAGTTCCTATTAATGTTAACTGAAAGTACAAAGTTTGATGTATCTGCATGTAAAATATTTCAAATAAAGATTTATATGTAATATTTTTTTTGAAATTTTCAAATCGGGTATGATATACCCATAGTTAGTAGTGGTGTAACTTTAATTGATGGTTAGTGTTCTAGGGTTAAAAAATAAAAATGAACAAACAAATCTAAAACTTCTGTTGTTTTTTTTTTCAAGATACCTAAGTAATTTATCAAACTAAAATTAAATAATAAATAATAATTACGTTAGAAATTCAAGAACATTTATTCATATTATGTTATTATTTGTCTCCCAAGCCTCGTTTTCCTTGCAGCCCATGGGTCCCAACACTATATGTTAATTCATATTGGTACAAACGATTTATATTTCAATATTGTTTCATATATGGTGCAAGGATATTATTATTAGTATTTATTATCCACGACCCACCGTATCTGAGTCTATTTTACAACTAAGAGTCCCACAAAACCCACCCGTATATACACAAGTATTATATTGGCACGCTCTCGCACTCTATATTTAATTTTTTTCGGAACAAATGTGTTTCTGATGTACCATGATCACATAAGCAATCAATAATAGTCCCCCACCCCAATAATAGAAAAGAAATTAGAAAGCGACCTACCGGAGTGTGGTGTGGTCTTTGGAGATATACCACAACGATACCTCCCGTGGGTTGTATGAGAGCGAACCTGTTAAATTATGTCACTTAGCATCCTCCATAGTTTACCTAGATGCTTATATTAATCCATTGGAATAATTGTGAGCACACTGAGATTTTAAAGTGTTATATAGGAATAAACTGTCGCTGGCGACACTTGAGTTTGAACATAGATCGCCAGTGAGCAAACATAGGCTATCCCTTTATTGAATTAAGTAGACCACGTAGCCATAAAGGAAATGCATATATAAGAAGTTTCATAGCGTCTAAATGTTCTGCATTTGTAGTCTATCCTCTATTACTATACAAACCGCCATTCTTTACCCAATTTTCTATACTATTTCTCTATTCTGATCACTATTCTGTGGTTACTATTCGAGCGAGTATTATCGAGCAAGCATTATTAGTGCGATTGTTATTCAAAAGCGTCTGACACCAGTATTGTTCAACGGTGTTACTATAGTTGTATCTGCGATTACAAAGTCTCTACTACAACACGCATTGGGAGAGAAAAAACGAGTGTTCGTTGATATCACCAAAACATTTTGAAAAAAAAATACGATACTTTTAATCCTGTTTATAAATACTTATTGCTATCGTTATATTTGTTCTGACAAAGTCTTTCGGTAAATTAAATGTTTTCATTTTCTCTTTAGTCACGCTAACTGTGACATCAACACCTGTTCAAATCGAAAGTTAATCAGTATTATATTTACATTATTCAGCCTATTGTTCGCATCTTTGTCGCCATATTTATTACAGCGTTTCGGCCGTTGGTTGGAATGTCAAACGGAAACCTTTATTTCGCTCACTGTAGACTGTTCTAGTTCCACGTGCCATGTCAGTTATCTCCTGTTAATTTCCCTCTCCACTGCCTTAAGCGGGTATAGAACTCTCACACTTTGGGTCCTGTCACTGGATCTAATTAACGCCTTTATCCACTGTCCTTGAGAACA
The DNA here is from genome assembly GCA_903632075.3 of Acanthosepion pharaonis. Taxonomy (NCBI): domain Eukaryota; kingdom Metazoa; phylum Mollusca; class Cephalopoda; order Sepiida; family Sepiidae; genus Acanthosepion; species Acanthosepion pharaonis. Next base: position 1,291,402 of record CAHIKZ030005290.1, on the reverse strand, counting down.
TCTGGTATCAATTTCTGGGTATTATAAACATAATGTCTTCAGCAACTATATTTTTTACCAGAGATCATATTGTAATTTTTGTTGTTATTATCACTTTTCTCTGGAACTCCAGTCTAATAAAATAATGCTTCATTGCGCCTTTCGAGCGATTGATTTTTTAATTAATTAAATATATTCAATTGTGAACAGGTGACAGGATAATTATTTTATCGGAAACTATTGGTATAAAACTGACTCAAGGGTTTAAAATATATAATTTAATTTATTTTTTTACAGTGGGTCCTTTAGTATTCAGTGTAGCAAAATGTTCGTTAATAAGGCGGATATTGATAGTCCTCTGGAGAAAGGATCGTGTTGGTAGTTTAGATGTAGTAGTAGCAATAATATCAGATATTAAGTCACTATCAATCCAATCTGTTTTTTCGACCCTAAACAGGGCGAAAATATCAGTAGATGTTTAACTGATTCTTCGGGAGGAGTTTCAGTTATGAATGTCCAAAGCGCAGTGAAAAAAGACTTGAAAATAAAATCGTAAGTACGAACCAGTGAAGCAACTTGTTGCTCCAGGACAGAAAGTTAGAAAGTTCAAATATCATCATGAATCAGTTGAAAAATGATCCTGGATATATATATATATATATATATATATATATATATATATATATATATATATATATATATATATATATATATATATACAGAACCACTTTAAAGTTCCATGTAATAAATTATTTCCACCACAGTCCTTTTAAGGACTGCCGATCATCAGACATTGGAAGTAAAGTCTGATGATCGGCAGTCCTTTAAAAGGACTGTGGTGAAATAATTTATTACATGGAACTTTAAAGTGGTCTGTTTTTATTTAAGTTATTTGCTCTGGATTTACATTGAGCTCTCTGGATTTTATCCTCCTTAGGTTTACTCATACGGATTACCTAGATTTTTCTTAAAACTATATATATATATATATATATATATATATATATATATATATATATATATAGTGATATTTATTTATAATGTATGATATATAGTGATATTTATTTATAATGTATGAATTTTACAGAGAAGAATTAAAGCCTTTATATTTATACGCGGATTTTTTTTTTTTTTTTTGTTTTCCTTTTTAAAACATTTTTTTTAACTTTTTTAGCATTTCAAAAAGTCTTAACTGTTTCTTTCTCCACGTGTTGATGCTTATGTTTGTACCATTGAAAAAAAAATTAAAGTCAAGGGGCGTAACTGGTTATATGTGTCGTTTTTGGTAGAGTCTATGCAATTAATTAAATATTGGTTTGAACTTGTTGATGAAAAATCTTTCCTTATCAAACCGCCTTTGTTCAGTGGTTCTGTAGTTGTACTGGGAGAATGGGAAGACACTAAAATTTAGCAGATTTTGTCCTCTGCATTCCACTATATGTTGACGAAGGGGTATTTTTCTGGTGTGAGCGTCCCTAATTTATTGGCGCTGAACTGTCATCTTTTTGCTGGAGTGACAGGCCGATTTGGGAAATGTAATGCTCGTGACAACCTTTGCATGTATATTAAATTCTCTAAGTCGCGAGAGATCTTTTTTTAATTTTTAATCTTGAATTTTGATTCGTCTTTGAACTGAAATTCATGACCTTCTTATACGTAGTTTCAATACCCCGCAAAGTGATCGGTAACAGTTTTTCACCTGGCGGCCTTTATTTGTGTTCAGTATGTTTGCCCTATTCGTATCTTTTTTACTGATTTAAGTTGTCGTTTACGTTTTATGATTGGATAGATTTAGATGTAAGTGGGTCTAGTGTTATATGTTCTTTTGGGTTGAAAGTTGAGATATAAGGGGTGACTTTTTTTTTTTTTTTTCCTTTTGTTTCTTGGAGTGTGTGGATGTTAATTTGTTTTGCTTTTTTAGTACGATTGTCTATCAAAAATTGTGCGTCTTTTCTCTTGAGTAGTTTTTCATCTCATCTAGTCTGTGGTCACAAATGGTTGTGTTTGAAACTATTGTACATATCAGCTTGTCCAAGTCCAGTGGGATGTTGGTATGAGTTCGTTTCGGGCGAGAAGATGTAAAAAGGAGATATTATCGAGACTCAGTTTCTAGTTTAGTGTTTGTTTTTGTTATTAATACGTCTAAAAAGAGACGTTTTTGTTGCAGTACTTCATAGTAAATGTGATGGTCGGATAATTATTAATGCATGTTTAAAATGTCTTTTGTTTATATATATATATATATATATATATATATATATATATATATATATATATATATATATAAATTCCCAAGAGGAATCCAGGTCGAACTTAATATCCAGGACAGATTAAGAATCTAAAATAAAAAGCTCAAACACTAATATTCCATGGTTAAATATTCCGATTTCTTTTTAATTTATAGTTCTGATGAATTCATCGTGATTATGATTCCAATGTAATAAATTCTATCCATAGAATATTAGTGTTTGTGCCTTTTATATCATATATATATATATATTTCGATCCTTAGGTATGATTGATTAATAATAAACATGTCGTTTTCGTTTATGATCAATTTCATCACGTTGCATCTGGTAAGTATGGACAGTAATTATACATTCCTATTTCTCGAAGTAGTGTCCAATAATGTTATGAGAATTCCAGTAAGGTATCTTTAATCATATCTAAGATACAACGGTTCAAATTCTAATCTAACAACTGTACAATAACTTTAAAAAAGAAGAAACAGTAGATTGGTTTGTTTTGTTTTCGGCACATCAACCTCAATGGGTTATATAATGCCGACGACTTTTTTTTTTCATGGTAATATTTTTGTTTTGTCAAAAATCTATTTCTGTTAATACTTTTTTCATCAAAAATATATAGCTGGTAATAATATTTTTCCAAAACGTACAGCTGGTAATTTTTTTTCTCCAAAACGTATAACTGGTGATATTATTTTTTCAAAAAACTTATAGCTGGTAATATTAATTTTTCAAAAACCTATAGCTGGCAACATTATTCTTTCAAAAAAAAAAGTATAGCTGTTAATATTTTTTCAAAAACGTACAGCTGGCAACATTATTTTTTCAAAATCGTATTATCAGAGGCCTTGCTGTTCGACGTAGTTTATCGTCGACGTGGATGTAGTTTATCGTCATACCCAGGACGCGGATGTAGTTTATCGTCATACCCAGGACGCGGATGTATTTTATCGTCTTACCCAGAACGCGGATGTAGTTTATCGTCATACCCAGGACGCGGATGTAATTTATCGTCTTATCCAGGACGCGGATGTAGTTTAACGCCTTACCCAGAACGCGGATGTAGTTTATCGTCTTACCCAGGACGCGGATGTAATTTATCGTCTTACCCAGGACGCAGATGTAGTTTATCGTCTTACTTAGGACGCTGCTGTAGTTTATTGTCACATCCAGGACGCGGATGTAATTTATCGTCATACCTAGGACCAGAATCAGTAGAGAGGAAAACTGGATAAGTAGGTCACAACGGGAAGAGGGATCGTCACTTCATCTTATGGTTAAATAAATTCTTATTATTGAAAGTAAAGTCTAATAGTGTCATAAAAACCTCGGAGAATTCCAGTAAGATATTGTTAATCATTTCTCGGATACAACGGCTCAACTCTTAATCTATCAATTGGACAATAATATATAACCTCAGCTCTGGACCAAACATTGCTGCAATATACCATTTTGCAAGAGAACCAATGTTTAATCCACTGAGATCATGAACAATAATAAAGCAATTGCTCTGTAGATATGGATTTGAGATGATACCTGATTTGACGCAGCGGAAGTCACTAAAATCATCCCTGTCAAAATTTCCTAGTCAAGATGTCAAAAACATCAATGTTGGTATTTTTACACATAACGTACAAGAATTCTTTCTTAGGTTCAACTGTATGAAACATAAAAACA
>CAHIKZ030005290.1:1257500-1285000 GCA_903632075.3 Acanthosepion pharaonis | reverse complement strand
ATATATATATATATATATATATATATATATATATATATATATATATATATGTATATATATATATATATATATATATATATATATATATATATATATATATATATATATATATATATATTATTTTTCTTTTACGCCTGAAATTTAAACTAATTGCTATTCCTGATTTCTTTATTTTCCACTACTACTTTTTCTTCCTTCCTTTTTGTAGATTAGGATTTTCGTCTCTTTCTTATTCTTTTGTTCAATTCTTTCTTTATTCGACCTCTGCCCATAGCTCGTGATATATATGCATATGCCAGTCATTCTCTAAATGGAAATATATATTAAAAGACAGATTTTACCATCTCTCTACCACAATTATCACATATACATACACATATTAAATGCTGAATGTAACAAACAGTATAGGATATTGGTAGGATTTTACCAGCAATTTTGCATAATATTTATTAGAGTTGCAGATAAATTTCTCACACTACATTTAACAAATAACAGAGGACAGTGGTAGGACTTTACAATCAATGTCATATAATATTTGTTACATTTGCATAAACATTTCATTCACTAAATTTAACAAATGTTATAGGAAAGTGGTTGAATTTTACCATCCATGTCCCATAATAGTACTTACATTAGCATACATTAAATTTAACACAGAAGATCTTAAGTATTTAACATCCTGGTCTCTTAATGGTTGCCACATTTACATACACATTTTATACATTAAACGTAACGAATATTTTAGATAGGTGACAGAATTTTATCATCACTCTCCCCTAATATTTGTTAAATTTGCAGACATATTTTATACACTAAATGTAACAAAAATTATACAAACTTAGGTAGAATTTAATCATACATATCCCCTAATATATTTGTCACATTTGCTTACACATTTTATACACTAAATGTAACGAATATTATAGACGGTGGTAGAATTTTACCATCCTTAACCCGTAATATTTTTTACATTTGCATATACATTTTATACATTAAATGTAAGGAATGTATAGGAGAGTTGTAGAATTTTATCATCTCTATACCCTAATATATTTTTTACATTTGCATACAAATTTTTAACACTAAATATAACGAATATTAAGGAACGGGGGTAGAATTTTACCATCCTTATCGCCTAATATTTGTTACATTTGCATACAAATTTTATGCACTAAATGTAAGGAATATATAGCAGACTGGAAGAATTTTACCATCCCTATACTCTAATATTAGGTGGGTGCAAAAATATTGTCGTTTTTGACGTTAAGTTGAACGTCAAAAACGACAATATTTTTGCATAACCAAATATATTTTGTTACATTTGCATACGCATTTTATACAACGAAATATAACAAATATTATAGGACTGTGAATTATTTCACTATCTTCTTTTTTTCATGTGCTGTATCCATTCAAGACGTAGGCGATAATGGCCCTCCACTCCCCCCCCCTATCCCTTGTAGCACTAAAAAGAGTTTTGTCCCTTTTCTTCTTCTCCCAGGCCACGTTGTGCTTGAGCCCGTTAGGTATGCCATTCGTTGCTTTACCTTGTCTCTCTTTCCCCCTATTCGACCTGTGAGTTTCAGATTCTCTAAGCCCGCCTTTCTCATTACATGTCCCAGAAATTTCAGTTACTTCTTCCTAATGTTAAGTATACGTTTCCTCTTTGTTTGCATCCTTTCCAAAACCTCGTTGTTGCTCACGCGCTCGGTCCATGGTATCCTTAGCATTCTTTCGTTGCCTCGAGCCTCTTCTTCATTTTCGAGGAGACCGTCCACCATTCGCTGCCGTAAATGAGGACAGATGTCACATAGCAGTTCAGCACTCTTTTCTTTGTTTCCAACGAAATCCTCCTGTCTCATACTCTGCCTGGCTTTTGGAGTACGTCTTTGACCATATCTGTCCTATAATAATTGTTACATTCGTATGCACATTTCATACACTAAATGTATCAAATATTATAGGACAGTGAACTATTTTATCAACTCTGTCCCATAATAATTATTATCTTTGCACTAATGCACTAATTTGAATAAATATGAAAGGACATACGATTTTTAGAGCAAAGTTCACCTAATACACGGCTCAAGTGCCACTGAAGATAGAAGTTAGTGTTAAAATTGTTATGATGAATGAGGTGTTATGAGTGAAGGAAAATATTACAATTGAAGGGCTTTTATATCATTACAATTTTCATTCTTTTGTCGTTATTCTTTGTTTTGCTTTTTTCTTTGTATCCACCTTTCTTTCAATCATACCTGAGATCATTTTTTATCTATCTATCTATCTATCTATCTATCTATCTATCTATCTATCTATCTATCTATTGTTATTAGTTATAGCTATCTATCTGTTATTCATTCCTTTTTATCTATCTATATATCTGTCTTTTATTCATTCCTTTTTATCTATCTATATATCTATCTTTCATTCATTAATTTTGTCTATCTATCTATCTATCTATCTATCTATCTATCTATATCCATCTATATATATATATATATATAAATATATATATATATATATATATTAATCATTCCTTTTTATTTATCTACCTTTTATTCATTCCTTTTTATCTATCTATCTATCTATCTATCTATCTATATCTATTATTCGTTCATTTTATCTATCTAGCTATACATTGTTATTCATTTCTTTTTATCTATTGATATATTTGTCTTTTACTCATTCGATTTTATCTATCTATATATATATATATCTTTCATTTACTTTTTCTTATCTTTTTCTATCTATCTATCTATCTATCTATCTATATATATATATATATATATATATATATATATATATATATATATATATATATATATATATATATATATATTCATTCTTTTTATCTATCTTTCATTCATTACTTTTTATCTATCTATCTATAAATATATATATATATATTATCCATTCCTTTTTATCTATCTACCTTTTATTCATTCCTTCTCATCTATCTATCTATCTATCTATCTATCTATCTATCTATCTATCTATCTATCTATCTATCCCTCTATCTATTCGTTTCTTTTTTTTAATTATCCATCCGTCTTTTATTCGTTTCTTTCTATCTATCTATTAATCTATCAATTTGTTCCTTTTTACTCGTCCACTCTTTCCTTCATTCGTTTATTCATTCATTTATAGCTTTTATTTCTTCCTCGGGGCGTTTCCTTGACTAATTTCTTTTACTTGCTTTCACTCACTCTCCTTGGCTTTCTAAAGCTACCTTAACATTTTACCAACTCAGCTTACCCACATTTAATGCACCCATGTAAAACCCTATTCGGCTTTTTGTTAGTCCTCTGCATTGTCCACCTTAAAATAGTCTCTTTCTTTCACGCAACAAGATATCTTTTTGTTATTTTCTCTCTTTGCTTCATATTCCTTCATGATATCACGCACGCCACCTGAAGTCAATACAAAAATAGAAATGTGCGTCAGATTAATGCCGAGCCGAAACTACATAATAGCAAAACAGATTTAAATGAAAGCAGGCAGCCAATGAATAGCTGAAATAAAGATTAACATTGTGTCTTTTTTTTTCATAGCCAATATGATGCGTCGTCTCTTCTACATTACACTGTAATAAATTGTATAAAACACAATTATGTCGGGGAAAATAGGCTTTATTTGACGAGTGATCTCCAGGAATGCGAAAAGTTTTCAAACATCGCTGAGAAATGACGCAAGTCTCTCTCTCTCTCTCTATATATATATATATACACACAAGTATAGGATTGGTGTATAAGGAATAAATTCCAATAACCAAAAAATACTATTTTTAAAATATATATATTATTCTTAAAAGATTGCTCAATACTTGCACACACACACACACACACATATATATATATATATGTTTAAACATATAATGTTAAATATAACAGACAATGAATGTCTATTATGTTTGATTATTAGTTGCTCTAAACTTCGTATGGTTTCTTTAAATTCGGATGAAAATAAAGAGAAAAATTGTCCAACATTTGGATATTTTTATTAAGATTTTCAGCTTACATGAGCCATCTTTAGAGTCTTTATATGGATATATAAAGAAAGATATTCACCCTCAAAAATGATATTATCATATGCTGACGTAGAAGATTTCATTGCGTCTATATGGTAATGATATCCTGGGTATGACGATAAACTACGTCCAGCAGCAAGGTCTCTGCTCAGGAGGTTTTGATGAGCGTGGAACCACCTCTTAATTGCTGGTGTTCCCAGTGTGACGTCCCTAAACACAGCCTTCGCTCGCTCCTCGCTGCTTCGTTTGGGTGTCGCCGCTCCAAACGTGACGTCCGCCTGTCGCGTCAGTCGTGTTGTCCCGTCCTGTGACGTCCAACTGGCTTGGTCCTGGTCGCGGCGCCAACTATGAGGTTCTAACTTTTTGGTGATTCGGATGGGAATCTGGTTAGATTCGATATCAGCCGCGTCGTTCCCAACTCGCTTCCAACGTCTGGTTACCAAAGTAACTGCGTTGATCTCCAGTCTGCCTACCCACGTTGTGAATTGATCTTAGGCAGACGAAATCAATCAGTCGTCAGGGCCGTAATGCAAGCTGGGTCCAAGCGGGGGTGGTATCGCACAAATGCGTATAAAAGAAATAAAATGATAACTCAAAAGTTCAAGGTATCAAAAAAAAGGATAACAATATTTTATGTCTAGTTGCTGGATACATAGGACTGCGTCTATCTCCCGACCCGTTCTATCGATTGTGACACGTTGTTTTCCATTAGGCGAGTTTTAACACTTCAAGTTGTCTGCTCTTTAAGAAATTGGTTCTTGGTGTGTCTTCAGGCGAAAGTCGAAAAACTTATTTTGGTGGTATGGATCTAAGTCGCTCTTCAAAACAAGTTGTTCTTGGATTGAAGATGAGTCCGGAAATTGCGCAAATCTTAGTCAGCTGATGCGAGGCCTGCTTCAACTGAGCACTGGAGACTGACTCTGGGAAACCGGAGTCCGAACTTAACTCCTTTCTGCTCGCTGCGACTTTGCTTATATGGACGCCGACCAAAACCGGGGTGGGTTTGTCGGCGCCGGGGGGGGGGTCCTCGATAATTCTAAATACCTATCCCCTTCCTTTATTTTTGGTTAGGAATTTTCCACTTCTTTACATTTTTGGGGAGTTTTCTCTTACTCCCACCTTCTCACCATACTTCAGAGGGGCGTGAACTGTCCTCCCCACTTCTTCGTAGCAACCTCTCATACCCATCCTCTAATTGGGCGGTGGCAGCTTCCTCCTTGCGTCACGTGATCACCACTCGGCCAATGATGTCCAGCCGGGCGTGTGCGATCCCGCGGGCTTTGTTTCAGGGAAAAAAAATATATCTTGCCCCCCCCCCCATTATCTTTTTCTTTTCCTTTTCTTTCTTTTAATCGCAGTTCTCATTTTCTCTGGCCGCTAATAGAACAATGCGACCAGTGGTGGTCATAACCCTTGTTCTCATCTGGACTTCGTCAGTCAGATTATCGCTAATTATCAGAATGGGTGGTCTACTCAACACAATACCGTCGTCCGTACCCTAAAAAAAACAGTTCCATGGTTCTAGTCATTCTTTGGTGCACCTTTCTGATAACATAGTTTTGTTATCACAGCCAAAGATGTCTTTGTCAAAAAAAACGGTCAGCCGTTACTTCGTGTGCGGCTCAGCAGACGACACAGTTAATTTTTCATATCTATCCAAAGCCCTGTATTTCACCTGTTCTTTGTCAATTATCAAAATAACTTTTTCAATTGGAGTTTTTCTTGGCTAGTCGGTCTGTAGTTTGCTAATTAGATTTTTTCCGCATTGAGCTGCTCTTATCTATCCCCCGATAACAGAAGTTCGTCGACAGAACACAGTCGATTCCCCCATCCACCTAGAATCTTTCTGCCATTGTAATGACACCTTTTTCGCCATTTGCTATTTATCAAAATAACATTATCAGTTGTCTCTGGTCGTGGGTGTTTTTTCTATCATCCACGATTGGGTCTCGCCTCTCTTTTCCTTTCTTTCCTTTCTCTTTTTCTTTTCTTTTCTTTTTGCCCTGGTAAATGGTGCCACACCAGGTCCACCCTGACCCGGGTTTGGTAGCACATGTTATGGTCCCAGCTATGGGTAAATAGTTAACCACGAAACTGGTGTCAAAGCATAAATTAGGTTATGATACCAGAAATACCTCGTAAAAATATTATTACCAGCAATACATTTTTGAAAAACAATATATTACCAACAATACTTTTGGAAAAAAAAAAATATTACCAGCAATACACTTTTGAAGGAAAAAATTATACCAGAAATAGATTTTTGACAAAACAAAAATATTACCAGCAATAAAAACTTTATAGGCGTTAAATAACCTATTGAGGTTGATATTCCTTAAACAAACCAAACTAAACGAAAACTATATGGTTCTGTTTTTAATATTTCGGTCTCTCACGTGGGACATCATAGAGACTCATAATGAATTTACTATCTTCATCTGCTATTTCGCGACCATTAACGTCATATAGCAATCTTTTTCAACATAGCAGAATAACATCTTTGATAATGAATATCTTTGTTTAAATGTCCGTATAATCACTCTGAAGATGGCTCCTATGTGCCGAAAGTTTAGATCAAGGAACAGCATAATAAAAAATCCAAATCTTGGGCAATTTTTAGATAGATAGATATTATAAAATATAGTTTTTAGATATGCTATATTTTTGGGTAAAATAATCTATTTATTTATTTATTGTTACGATATATTTGTCGATGCGTGGTGAAGTGTAATAGATAACGGCTGGGAATGAAAAATCGAAGAGCCGAGTTCAAATTCCAGTCGGGTTCGTTACGTTCCCTTTTGCTTCGGAAAGGTATGAATCCCTCTCTTATCCACCAAACTAAATCATGCAGCCTTGTTTGGCAACCAGTCTATCACAGAAAGAAATGACAATCTACTGCAGCGGAAAAATAATTTTGTCTAGGCAGTCATGAATCGAAATAGACCTGACCACCCAAGCGTGTATTACATATGGGATTTAATTAACTGACTTGTATTTTGTGAGTAAAAATGCACATTGTCAGGGATAACGCGTGGGTAAATATAAAAGCGGATACTGAGCTTAACATCGATTAGCGACAGATGTATTATAAATTAATTGATTTAAAATATGTTTTTTCCGCTACACACTTCTAACCATGTTTCAAAAATAGAAGCTAAAAGCCCCGAATTTAATTTAGCTTCCATTTTTGAAACATGGTTATAACTGTGTAGCGGAAAAAAACACATTTTAAATCAATTAATTTATAATATTAATGCCCTGTAAATTTACATTGAGCACTATTTTGTAAAAATAAAAATATCTATAAGAACACCGGATTATATATCTTACTGTTCTTTCTTTATATATATATATATATATATATATATATATATATATATATATATATATATATATGCTCATTAGTACGACATTATAAGTAGCATGGTCATGTATTTCTGGTTTACTGTATTATCCTATCCTAACGATTAATGGATGCACAGGAACGGTTATATTTCAAATTATTGCAGCTTGTCCTTATGGCATCCTTATCGTGAACTGAATTGACTTATTTATCGTATAACTTTGAAGTGCGTACAATGCAAATGAACCAAGAAAAACTTAATTATATTGCGTCTTCTTAATGTTTTTAACTTCCGATCATCTGATGCAGTTGGTAGTTCGACCATATCGCATCCAGTATCTTGAGTCAGGTAACGGATGTCTTCGAACGCCGTCCAGTGCTGTTATGTCCAAGAGATTCTCGAATTTGTTTGATTCCATTACATTACCTTTCCCGGTAATCGGTAGCAGTTGCTAGTTTGTACACATTGCCTTAAGCATCTTCAATGAGTTGGTGAATATACGACATTGAATGAGGTCTAATACTGTTACCTTCAAAAGACGTTTGATCTGCTTGACTTAAGGACAACATATTTCCTGTTTATCCCTAACAGTTGCTGGTTCGTCCATATTGATTTCCAACCTACTGAGTGAAGGATTTAACTGATGTATGACTTTGACCTGACCCCTCATGCTATTCTTTGCATTTATAAGAGACAAATTAGGCCGAAAATGGATTGCTCACTATTTACATTATTCGGACTATTGTCCTCATCTTGTCGCCATGTTATTACAAGACTTCGGCCGTTGTACGCTCCGTCGTTCTTCAGATGGTTTGAATGTCGAACTGAACCCTTTATTTCGCTCACTGGAATAGACTGTTCTAGTTCCACGTGCCATGTTTAATGGATATCAGTTATCAGTTTTCTCCTGTTAATTCCGCTCTGCAAGTTCTCCACTGCCTTAACCTGGTTTTGAACTCACACTCTTTGGATCCTGTCACTGGATCTAACCAACGTCTTTGTCCACTATGCCATGTGTTCTTGCCAAATGGATTGCTGTTGCCATATTTGAACGGGAGTCGCCCTGTCCACATTTTCCAGTCTTGATAGGGTTCAAAAGCGTCTCCGAGCCCTTAAGGGAGACGGAATATTTTCCACTAACCAACCTCTCTCTCACAGGCGTGATATGGCGTGCTTCTCACTTCTCTATCGCTCCTTCCATGGAAAGTTCTCGGACGAAACATTCCTTGGTTTCGCCAGGTCTAAAAACAGTCTGACACTTCTATTATAGCAAACCACCCACACCCACTCCGTATTCCTTCGGTGTGAATTAAGTTCAACTCAAACAGTATATTCTTGCAAACACCGCTCCCTGGAAAAGAATCCCAGGGAGATTCCCCCACCCCCGATCACTGCAAACTTAACCTGTTCTAGTCTAGAGTTAACTTCTCATCCATTCTGTAAAACTACGCTTTAACGCAACCCTCTACCTTGAGTGGCCCCGGGCCTTGTACAAGGTAAAACTTACTGTAAAAAAAAAAGAAAGACACGATGTACAATGCTATTATGTCCATATGATAGTTTTCAGAGACCTACATTGATAATAATTTCTCTTTTGCTTCTCTACCATTGTTCGGACAATCTGTGTCTCCATTTTTTTTTTATATCTGATATTGAAGTCGCTCTACAACAGAGGCTTCCCTTTGTCAAGCGATTCTAGATTACTTTCTTTGTATTGTTGAAGTTACAAACTAGTTCCAAATCCAAAATAGTTCCAAATTCCAAATAGTTACGTTTGGCAATATTTCGGGGACTAAATAATCTTAGATATTTTGGTAATTCTATCATTATTTCGGATTCATCTATGCTTGTGATTCGAAACTGAGATTGACTCCATTGATGAATCGCTGCACTTCATTGCTACTTGTGATTTTCATTTAGTCTTTTTCCTAGCGTCCGACCTATGGATTTTTTGGTGATGCAACGGATAGCCGTATAGGATTTATATACGCTTAAACGCCAACGAAAAAATATAGTTCAAACAAATGTTTGAGTTACATTTAAGTTATATGGGCACATAAAAAAAGAAAGACAATACAAACCGAATTTGAAAGCAGACGAGAAATTTATTGTTAACAAACAAAAATAAATGAGTTACACAAATTAAGTGTATTGCGTGTCAAATGATGGCTAATAACATGTATGTAAATTATCAATGAAAGTGAAATATGCCTTTTTACAATAAAAATTATAATACTGTGTAACATCCTCAGAAAAGAAAATTACATAAAAATGTAAAAAAATGAAAAAAAAAAAACATCTCTGAATAGTTTCTAAAGTACTGGCACAATTTTCGAAGCAAGGTCCGTGGTAACAAGGATGAATAGAACAATCACATCAGCTGAAGACTTGTCTTTTATGTGGGAACGACTGTTAATCTCATCTGGTGCTTATCAGGTTTCTTCTGAGTGTTGAGTTTTTTTCCCAGATCTGTGTTCCTGCAGAAGCTGTTCGTTTAATCCGAAAATTGTCTCTGCCTTTAAATGACCTATAGGTATGCTCAAATACACTTCTCGGGATTTAGAGGGAAACACTGTTATTGGATTTCGGACGATAAAAAAAAAACATACGCAGCTGCATTCCCACAATTCTAAATGAGCTAAAAATATTTTCGAAATTCAAAAATGAAGCAATATCCGAACCCTGGGTTTGCTTTCTCTCTAAAAGCCAAGAACGATAGCCGCTCAAGCAGCTTAAATTTATTATTGCTGCTCAAAATAAGAAATAAGAGAGACAGATTTCAATTCCAGTCAGATACATTACTCTCACTTACACGCAAATACCGTGGAGAAATGTATGAATTCATCCCTACCCGACAACTATATATTAAATTGTAATACTTGTATCTTGGAAAATCCTTGTTTTTCTTATAAAATTCTTAATAAAATATTTACAAGCAAAAAGAAAATAAACAATTATTTTTACATTCAATATTATGTTCCGGCTTTAAATGGGTTGATAGGCAGTAAAACGAACAACTCAATAATTCATAAATCCCAATTAACTTTATTTGACCTGCATGGAATAATATCTCGATAGTATAATAATTAACGTTGCAATCTCTACCACCATATCAAAAGGACTGAATTACTGACAGAATAATAGCCAGACAATTATATTAAGTTTAACGCGGTCAGATGGAGCTCGTGATCCCGTGAAGAAAGGTAAACGTTGATTTTAAACACCACCTGCTTTGCAGCCGTATCCAAAGAGAAAATATTAAGGAAGTAAATCCAAGCATAAAAACTGGAGTATAGTTCAGAAGGCGGTTGACTGTTAATACTATCAAACATCCGGCGACATCTGCAGACATGTCGCGAACAAATGTATATATTCCTTTGGATCTTATCGGTACAGTCGATTTAAACGCAGAAACCACATCAGGCGCCCACACCGGAGTTGGTCAGTGTCCATATGGAGGCAGTCAAGAGTGTTCGGAGTTGCAGTCAGTTCCTGACAGTTCGAGTTTGGAGTTGGTTCGAGAGGTTGGAGACCAGCCTCGCAGAAGCTGGCCGAAAGATTACTACATCCTCTCTTCTTAATCTTCCTACCAAAAGCAGGTTTTTATTGACGAACGACTTAAGATACCATAACTCGCTTAAGAAAACCAAAAAGTGTCACGAATCCATAGAAAAGGGCCGGGAGAGAAACACACTCCTGTATTCAACAGATAAATAAAGATAATTGTTATTTCTCAACATATTTGAACCTCTTGAGTTTGTTTTATTATATATATTTCTTTTTACTTACGCTTGTGCGGTATTACCTTTACCACGGATTCAGCTTGCACTACGGCTCGACGCCTGATTGATTTCGTCTACCTAAGATCAGAGTCACAACTTGGGTAGGTTAGACTTGAGATCAAAGTAGTTACTTTGGTAACCAGACGTTGGAAGTGAGCTGGGAACGTCAAGTTAGTATCGAACCGGGAACGAACAGAACGACCGGGACACTGGCTGGTGGCAGCGACAAAGAGGCAACCCCAAATAGTGGTGGAAGAAACCTTACAGCTTCGCGCCGCAACTGGGAGTTGACCATGGGCCGACGGCGCAGTGACATATATTGACGTAGCGACCAATGGTCGTCACATATTGGCGCTGGACTGCGACCGCGACCACCGGTGGGTGTCACATAATCCAAATTATCTTTCGGCTTTACATCGATTGATAAACCAAAAAACAAATAAATGAATAAACTGGGTTTGATCTGCAAGGAATAATATTCACGCTAATATAGCACTTGTCGTTTCAATCCCTGCCCCCCCCCCAGATGACAGGCCTTCAGTTATTGATAGACTCTTTCCGAATCCTCAGCAATGTCTTCATATTGAAAGCCAAAGGTTCTGAAATGCTCGTACTGGAGCTTTCGAATGCCAAGCAGTAAAATATGCCGTTTCCAAATTTCTGGCGGAGTGAATTGCGTCCTGGTGTTTCTTTTTTCACAGAGGGTACCCGACTCACCCTACTATCGTGCAGTCAACAAAATTAAATTTCAACATATATATCTAAACTAATTCAACGAATCTAGGAGAAACCTCAACAGAATGTAGAAAGCAATGGACGGCCGTTTCGTATTATATATGGGACTCATCAGCAGTGCTCATCCACTGCTGTGAATTGAAATCGGGACAGCGACGTTATCAGGCAAACGTCACACCATCTGTACCAACGGGACTCGGTGACGGAGGAATAAAGAATTAGACTTGATATAGCACCGCTCGGTCACATATTCCGTGGTGGAACTCATCTGAGTTTCTCTTTACCCATAGGACTGTGCCTCTACAAGCTACGACTTCTATCCACAAGCCGTTCAGTCCAGAGCATTAGAAGCCGGTTCAAGCAAGGATATACAGATAGAAATAATTAGGAGGATTTGAAATAATCATAATTAAGTAATTCATCAAGTCTTGAAGAAACCTCAAGGATACCCAGGTTTGAGGTTTCTTCTAGACACGATAAATTACTTAATTATGATTAAACCAAGAGTCAGGACACTCAAAATTGATTCTATTATATTTTTCTTAACATAAAGCCAGTTACACCCCATTATTTTTTTACTTGTTTAAAACACAAGCGTCAACACGTGGAAATATAAACAGTTACAAACATTTTGAAAAGCTAAAAGCGAAACCAATTAAATTAAAAAGAAGTAAAATAATTTAAAGTAAAAAAGAATAAACATTTTTTTTGAAAACCAACTTGTAAGAAAAGTTTACTTTCAATATTTCTCTGTAAAAATACATGTATTTTAAATATTAAATATAAATAAATATAAATGTTAGGTTTTTTTTTTGTTTATCAATTCCTATATTACACACACAAAACATGTGAATTAACGATTAAAATGGACGTATATTCAAAAGTTGTACCTGCATTTATCATAATTGCACTCGTGTTCCGCAATCTGCGCATGAATTTGGGATTGGACAATATCTTTTGGAGAATGGGGTTTTCTCCACGAAATTTTCTATCAAATCATTTTCTATTTTTCCTAAGTCTCGTTCTAAACACCATTTGAACGTGTTGAACGCTGGATGTGTTCAATTACAGAAAACTTCTTTATGTAAGCTGAAGGAGAATTTTGTTCATTCACTTCTTTTCTTTTTTTGTTCGGAGGATCGTCAGTATTAATTTCTTTCATATGCTATCCTCCGGCTACAGTATTTAAACTTTTAAAACAATTTATACAGCTGCCGGATTAAATTGTCACACACACACACACACACATATATATATATATATATATATATATATATATATATATATATATATATATATATATATAATTTATGAATTCTGTGGCATTAAATTATATATATATATATATATATATTTTTTGAGCTTTGAAATAGTTTTTTTTTTCTCTTGAAATTTTTGTATAGTCAATATTTAGCATTTTGCTGTTACGTTTCTGCATTATTCATTCAATGTTAATTTTATAGTGTTTCTATAAAATATTTGTTGTTAAATTTTGATGATTTATAGAAATGTTTTTCTTAAAGATTATTGATCAGGGCGTAAAACTATATTGCTTTTGCTTTCTCAATTTTAGATTATTTTTTCTGGTTTGAGTATATATTCTAATTTTATTTTGAACTCCTTTTTGCTATTGCATATCCTTTTGCGTTTTTTTTCATTAATTTTTTTTTCTCCTAAATTTATCTGTAATACTCTAACATAATAATTCAGGTAATTGTTTAATTAAACATAGTGAATTATACGATAACACCCACAAATATTTGGCGTTCCATTTATTTATTAAACAGTGTATGTATTTATTTATTTTTTATCTACCAGACTGAATGTCCGAGAAATCTTAGAGAAAAAATGTCACTCTGCGGCAGGATTTGAACCCTCGTTCTTCGGGTGTGAGGAAGCTACCATTAAGCTCCACTCAAATACAGCTTTTAAAGTGATAAAAATCTGTCGCATTTAAAATCCATTGTATATGAATATACTCAAATGGATAAATAAAAGTATATATATATATATATATATATATATATATATATATATATATATATATATATATATATATATATATATATATATATATATATATAAGCATGTTTCATTAAAAGGACGGACAAGGTACTACAGTTAAGATTTTTATTGAATTTTTCTTGTGTTCGAACAAGAGCTTTCTTTTCTGAACAAATGGTAAGAACTGTCGAAATGTTTTATATTTACGAGTGCTTACGGCAATACCTTTAGGCATTATCAAGAATGATTCGATTTTTCAGCTTACTTGAGTGTGTGCGTTATGACTATGTCTTAGTGTGTGGTAGGGATGTTTTTTAATTTCCGAATACGGTTAGCACATTGTGACTTTGTTCGTAGTGAATATTGTTAAGAGTTGTTTTTTTTATTATTAAAGCTTCCATTATTTTATTCTTTTTTTGCAGTTGGATGCAGTTAATATATTTGTGTTTACTACTAGTAGGTTTCTAATGGAGTCTGGTAAATTTGTGTGTGTGTTTAAATGGATTCTAATGGGGCTGTGATCAGATAGGTGTAACGTAAGACGTCTGGATAAGTATGTAGTTGTATAACCGATGTAATTATTTATGAGTCCGGTTAAAGAACGCTCTTGTCCGAAAACAAGAAAAATTAAATAAAAAGCCTAATCGTAGTACCTTTGTCTGTCGTTTTTAATGAAACATGCATAAACGAAGGATTGCTTCTAAATATTATATATATATATATATATATATATATATATATATATATATATATATATATATATGGTGTAAGAAAAAACAGGGATCAGTGCTAAATAACGGAGCTATTAGTATTGTTGTGTATTCCGGTATGAAATACGGTACCAATAAATAACAAACGCCAAGAATGAATATCGGAAAATAATGTATTAATGTAATAATAAAAACTGGCAATGCAGGTTAGTAGTCCCAGGTATACGGTTAGTAGCAATATATATATATATATATATATATATATATATATATATATATATATATATATATATATATATAGTTTTTTGGTATTGAAGTATCGCTGTATGTCTTCTTACTGAGTTTACGTGCTCGCTCACTGTGACTCCTACAATGCTGTTACCTCACCCCTCACTCTTCCGGTTACCTACAACCTTTTACTCTGTCACTCTGGACTCGACTCTTCTCTTGCTCTCTCGGGTATTCACGTAGCCGTAGTATAAGTACACACTGGGTGAGTCCATTTGTTTAAAAAGGGGTGGACTCCTCAACACCTCCTTCCTTAGATCCCTTTTTTGGGGGGAGTTAATATCTTTTCCTTTTTCTGATCCATAATCAGAGACTCTGTAATTTTTCTCTTCCTATTTGACCTTCTAGTTTCTGTGTCTTCCTGTGGTCTTTGAATCTCAAAAACTTCAAAGGCTGCATCCACTGAATTTGTATTTGGTCAATATGTCTTCCGTGGGTAAACTTTTCGCCTTGTACTATGTTCATCATTTCCTAGTCTGTTAATTATTGTGCCAGGCCCCCAGTAAGCCATATTGTTCCTGAACATTCTAAAGTAAACCCGTTCTGGTTTAAATGATTTCTTGAGTACTATCGGCGTATGCTGGTGTTTATTCTTGTTAGGCAATAACTTATCAAATGGCACGTTTCGCTTCTTTTTACATACTGGTTGGACATTTTCTTTTAATTCAATTCTAGCTGCACCCTTACAAAACGAACTGATAGCTAAATCCCATGCGTCGAACTTTTGCATCCAGTCCGTTGCTACCAGATTTTCTGTATCTTTCATTACGAATATTTTGAGTTTTCTTGTTTTCCAGTGAAATTTTAAATTCAGGATTACTTCTCCTTCGAATTTTATACGCTTTCCTTTAACAGACTTAGCATTTTTTTATGTATGTAACATGGTTGGTCTATTAAGCTTTCTCCATGTCTGTAGGTTAATTATCATTATATCGGAACCTTAGTCAAGTTGCAATTTTATCTTTTTATTTAAGATTTCCAGTTCCACATATTTCCTTATGTTAGTATTGTCTTCGTCATGCACTCTAGTAGCTCTTATCCTACTAGTAGATTTTCTGTTCCTACATTGCGATGCCTTGTGACCCATTTTTCCACATGCAAGACAGTTTTTATATTCAAAACAACAATCCTTATTCCAGTGTAGTCCTAAACATCGATAACATGCAGATGGGGGCAAGGGCTTATATTTACTTTGATTTTCGTCATTATTTGCCCTGTACGTTGGACTTTTTTCATTATTATAGAATTTTCGTTTTTTTTTCCGGGGAGGGTGAAAAACGTAAACTTTTGTTTAACTTACGTGTATGTGATACTCCTCAATATCCTTCGTGTCTTTCTTCATGCTCAGGTATTTTTAGCAATGAAAGCATTCTTTTTCGCATTTCACTATCTTTTGCTGAGATTAACCCTTGTACAAAAATAAGACACTTGAAATTGTCTGGGGTTAATTCTGCCAACTTGAAATTGCCGCAATGTTTATTCACGATTGCGGCGAACGTAGAATAGTTCTCATTTTCATCCTTTACGAGGTTAAGACATTTCCACCTTTTGTGAAAGAGTGACGTTTTCGGGCTGAAAAACTGAGTCAGGCATGCAACTGCTTCATCAAACGTTAGATCATTTGTCTTCTATGGCAAACTGTAATCCACGAATTTTGTGTATTCTTCCGTTCCTAATTTTCTGAGTAATAGTCGTAGCTTTTTTGCTTCTGTCCAGTTTAAACAATCGATGTTGAAGATGTCTTTATGGCGTCTGAAAAAGTCCCTGAAATTTTTAATCCTCTTCTAGGGAATATTTGAATGTTTCTATCGTGTTCCATACTGCTTCTTGAGAAAAAGTCGCCTCTTTTTCAATATTTTGATGTTGTGTATTACTCGCTACTTTTACAATTATCTCCTGGAGTTGTAATTGTCTTTCTTCATTTTGAATTTGTCTTTCATGATTTTCCGTCTGCCTTTGTAGTAATATTTTTTCCATTCCTTATTGAAATCGTAATTGCTGTTCATTTTGGAGTTTAACAAGTTGTGGCACCCTGCATTATTAGAAAACTGAAAAGAGATATTCATAAATATATGATTTATTTTTTATTCGGTTTGTTAACCAGTTGATAATTATTTAGAGACGAAGAATAATTGAGTTTTGAGAATAATTCTCTAATTGTATTTAGGCGATCCGAAAGAAAGAAAAAGGAAGAAAAAAAAATAATAATAAAAAGAAAGAGAAAGAGAAATAGATAGTACAAAACCCGGTCATAAGCAAAACACGCGTAAAACTAACACAAAAACAGGTGTCAAAAGATATCCAGGTCAAAGTACCTGACCGAAATCCACGGAAAATAGAAATTGTTATAATTTGGTTGAAGGAATAGAGTTTAGAAATAATGATACGAGACGGGGTAGTGAGCGGATAGGCACACGCGCGATTGATGCATAACAGGTGTCGGTCAAGCACCTGACCTACTTTCGTGTCCGCGGAGTATGGGAGTTTGTTATCAATTTGGCTGAAGAAATAAGATTTTAGGGACAATGAAAAATATTAATAGGTAACGAACGAAAAGGGGTGTCATTGAGATGATAAGTGACCGCTGGGAAATGTATACGAAAACAAAACATTGGTACACGAACCCTGACCAGTTCTAGAGTTTAAGATAAGAACCACCCACGATGATGAGTGAAGAATATTTTCAATTTAGATAATTAAGATTTTGTTAACAGGCCCGAGCGAAAGAAAGAGGTGAAATATTTGTTTTAGCTCGCGGAAGACGCCGAGAAGGCGGAAAAATTCTTTCTTTAGGTCGCATCTAATTAGCGGCGGGCTGTTTTGACAAATACCACGTATACGAAAAAGACAATTTAAATTTTGTTTTTTTGGCAAGGTGTTTCTTCCCCCCCACCCCAGAACAAGGCCACGGATTGTCCACGCCCGATTGGAGACGTCACGAAGGAAGGAGGGAAGATACCGACCAGAGTCTCATTAGCCGAGGGCAGTCACATGATACATGAGGGAGGAGGAGAGACGCCCGACCAGGGTCTCATTGGCCGAGAGCGGTCACGTGATGTGCGAGGGAGGAGGAAAGACGCTCGACCAGGACCCCATTGATCGAGAGCGGTCACCTGACATACGAGAGACCAGGGGAAGCGGGTATGCGCCCCCCCCAGAGGCACTGTAAGGAAGTAGGAGTGAAAGTACGAGCGATAATGGGAAATCAGAAATAATGCGACTTTTGGAATTATCAAGAAAACCCTGGCGCCGACAGACCCACCCCAGTTTGTTACGGCGTCAATAAAAGCAGGACCCCAATCGACAGAAATCAGTTGCAGGGCGGACAGCGAGGGAGCTTGAACGCGGCCGGCGGGCCCGGTTCATTCGCCCATTTGCGGGCAAGAGAATCCGGAGTGAAGAAATTCGTCCAGCCCAAGTCGAAGTGAAGAAAATTGCCCGGAAGCCTAAGAAGAGTTGGAGCTGCAGCCCGAAAGTCGAAGAGAAGTTAAAGTTACAGACCGGACAGGTAGAAGAGTTGCAGACCGGACAGGCAGAAGAGTTGCAGACCGGACAGGCAGAAGAGTTGCAGGCCGGACAGGCAGAAGAGTTGCAAACCGGACAGGCAGAAGAGTTGCAGGGCGGACGGCGAGACAGTTGCAGGCCGGACAGGCAGAGAAGTTGCAGTTGGAGTTGGGTTTGCGCCTCGGACGAAGAAGAAGTTAACTTGCAGTTGTGACTAGGAGAAGTTGGAATCACACCAAGCCTATGAAGAGAGATTCGTCCAAGACAAGTCGAAGTGAATAAATTCATCCAAACTCAAGTCGAAGTGAATAAATTCGTCCACCCGAAGCAGAAGAGAAGTTAATTCGCGCACTGACGGCGAGGGAAATCAGCCGTGAACGACTGGCACAGATCAGCGCCCAGTGTCGAAACCAACCCACACCCCGACATGCAAATTTCTAGAGAACAAGCAACTCGAAGTCTTAAAGTTGTATGGTAGAAGCTTGGTGCCACAGTCCACAAAACGGGTCGGGAGGTAGGAACAATTTTGTGTAACGAACATTTAGATATAAAAGGTTGTTACCCTTTTTTTTCAATAATTTTTGACCTCGTGAGTTTTTCTTTTACTTGTGTGTTATCACCTCCGTTGAACCCAGCTGGCATACGGCCCCAACCCCTGTTTGATCCCGTCTGTCTAAGATCTAATCACAACGTGGGTAGGCAGACCGGAGATCAGTGCAGTTACCCTAGTAACCAGGCGTTGGAAGCGAGTTGGGAACGGCGAGGCTGGTATTCATCTAACCAAAGGGTTAGAACGTCAAACTTGGAGCAGCGAGGAGCGAACAGCTGACGCCGCGGCAAAGACGTCACAACTGGTACTGTCCGTGACCAGGATATCAGAGCCTGGAGAGCACGTGACGTCACAACTGGTGCCGCGAACGAGATCGAACGACAGAGTCGACGCTGCGACCAGGGGGGGGGGCGACGTCACAAGTTCTACTAAATTACTTTTTATTTCCTCCATGGTAAGAGTCTTACGAAAAAACTCGATTTTCCATATTTTAATCCTGGTAACTCTTTGTTACCCATTTTTTATAGATACTGGCAAAAACGGCAATTTTCTCTTTTGAGTCTCTGAGAAGTGCAAATTCTTGTCGCCCAAGCTGTTGTGGTGAGAAGAGAGATTTTTTTTTCCGTGTAGGTCCCAATTTCAGGAAACCAAGTCGTTGTGGACGGCAAGGGAGAATTTTTCTTTGTACTCTTCCTGTGTGAGTTCGAATTTCCTCGTCACCAAAGTTGTGGTCGACGAGAGAGAATTTTTTTCTTCTTCCGTGTGAGTTCGAAGTCCTCGTCGCCAAGTTGACGAGGAAGAATTTTGACTTTTTTTGTTCGTCCCGTGTGAGTTCGATAACTCCTCGTCAAGTTGTTGTAGGTTCCGGGATGAAATCCGGTACCAATAAATAACATACGCCACGAATGAATATATGAAAATAATGTATAAACGTAATAATACAAACTGGTAATGCAGGTTAGTAGTTCCAGGAATACGTGTTAGTAGCAATATATATATATATAGTCTTTGGTATTGAAGTATCGCGGTATGACTTCTTACTGAGTCTACGTGCTCGCTCACTGTGACTCCTACAACACTGTTACCTCACCCTCACTCTTCCGGTTACCTACAACCTTTTACTCTGGACTCGACTCGACTCGACTCCTCCGTCTTGCTCTCTCGGGTCTTCACGTAGCTGTAATATATGTATATACTGGGTGAGTCCATTTGTGTAAAAAGGGGTGGACCCCTTAACAAGTATATATTAATAAATATACATAATAGACTACAACTCGAAGTTTCATGTCCAATGTAGTCTTTAGGTACCAAGTTGAATCTACACCGTTTGGATAACACCATTTGTTTAATATTTCTGTGTCTCGCGAGATATGTTGTTGTTTGGCACGGTTATAATTGTAGATAAATATTTAGTTGTACTATAATCTAATCTTGAATTTGAATTAAGGCTCAAACTTGCATTTTAGATTAAAAATAAGAATTATTACAAATTCTTGTTCGAATTTTAATTTTCATTAAAAATGGACGCTCTTATTAAAATAAGATTTAAAGCTAAGGGAGTTAACGGCAGTTTTTTTTTGTTAAAATTAGTGACAAATTAATAAAAATTAAAAGTTTTCTAGTGATAAAATAATAATAAATGTAAAATAAATAATAATATTAAAATAATAATAATAATAATATTAGTAAAAGCCAACCCAAAAGTTAGAATTAAAATAAAAATGCAAATAAAAATAATGCTTATATAAAAGAGTAAAAATAGATAATAAAAAAAAATGGCAATGACAACACCAAAACCAGTATCTGTAGCGCCCGTGATATACATTTAAAGAGTCCATTTGTGTTGACCTGACATGAAATATGTTTGTTTGGCTTTGTCCTGCCATAAAATCAGATATCTCTAACGATGCACTTAGAGTAAAAAGCATGTTTATAGCATCTTAATGTTAATCAAGTTTTATCTCAATAATGTCGAGATAATTCTTCTGAAATCCTATTATTTTTTTGATGACACCGATTCATCTATTCAATGTGTCAATGCATAATTTTCCCTTATTCTCTTAAACACGAACTCACAATTACACAGACACACACACCTTGAAGAATTTCACTTAAAACACCATTCAGTAGGACATAATCTGCTAAGTCCTTCGTAGCTCAGTTGGTCTAGGGTACCTCGTAAATTAACGAAGGTTTTCTCAGCTGGTTCGAATCCTGTCGAAGAGTCCAGATTTTGACTTAGTAAGATTTCTCGAATATTCAGGCCGGTAAACGAAAGTAAATAAATACATAGATTTAAAATGATAAAACACGCATATATATATATATGTTAGATAATTAATAAATTAAGTAAAATGTATATTCTACCAGTTAGTTATATATATTGACCTTTCAACCATCGGATGGACATTCGTAGACCTCCTCAAATTTAAAAGCCTTGATAAACCAATGACATCCACATTTTTGTATATAAACTCGTGCAAGAAAATAAATCTTACATTTATGTTGTTAAAGTGCGCCAGAGGACGAAACGCGCCGGTTAAGATTAGTTTTGTATTCCTTTCTTTACCGATATAATCCATCTGAAAATAATCTACACACACACATGTGTGTGTGTGTTTGTGTGTGTGTTTCAAAGTTCATATATAACAGGATTTTATCAGTAAAAAGATGAATAAAAAGAAAAAAAAATATTCATTACCGACGTGTTTTGTCCTCTGATTTGATTTATCAAGACAAAGGTGATATTTGCATTGATATAAAATATTATATGTGCAATATAAAAGTGAATACATTGGTTATGTCAAAAAAATAATTCTTATTAAACACAAAGCAACGTCTACCAAGTTGATTAAGAGCGTTCAGCTGCATCGAGATTTTTGTGTAAATAATAAGAAAAAGCAGATTAATTATTTATTTTTGCCATTTTTAAAGATGCAATTTTTCGATAACACTCACTCCAACAGACATACACACACACACACATATATATTTATATATATACTTTACATAATGAATTAATTCACCCAGTGATATATACATTTACACAGTTTTTATAAACATAAAACATTAGGCAGCATATAATTTATACACAAAGAAATAATCACACATAGAATCAATCAGTAATATTAATGGTATTATTCGCGACATCCATCGCTAGTAGTGTATAATGTATGCATTAAAATACTGTTAATCCATAGAGTGATGTGATCCTCATTCATAAAACTGTTGTCTGTTGTTTCCAGTTTATATTTTTTTTAAATGCAAGCACTTTCGAATAATCCTTTATTCATCGTCAGGCATATGTTTTCGTTATAAAATCAAAAACTTGAAGACTGATTGATTTTGCCTAATGTTTTATGTTTATAAAAAACTCGATCCGCAGTACAAAAAAAATTCCTATAAAAAAACTACTACTAAGACATAACACTATATTAATTGAACTATATACTTAGTTCATGACATATTAACTGAAAACACTTGTAAAATAGAATACGTTGATTTACATCACAAGAAAAGTTCAAATAAAATTCTCACTTAAAATTTTGAAAAAAACTTAGCGTTGCGTCTTTGCACGTTCCGAGATCGTACACAACCGTCAATAGCACATACTCAAAAAAAAAAAAAAACATCTTTCGGTCGACAAACAGTTATTTCGGCTTCAAGTTTTTGAAATCGAATCTGTATCATACTTGGAACCGTCTTAAGGCCTGACGTGCTATAGCAATTTAGTTTGAAATTTATTATTATTATTTATTTGCAATTTATCGGATATATATATATATATATATATATATATATATATATATATATATATATATATATTTTTGAGATGAGGTATTATGTATTTTATTTACATTATTCGGACTATTGTCCTCATCTTTGTCGCCATGTGTCCTTGAGGAGTGAATAAAGGCGTTGGTTAGCTCCAATGACAGGATCAAATGAGCGTGAGTTCAATACCCGGTTAAGGCAGTGGAGAACTTTCAGAGGGAAATTAACAGGAGATAACTAATAACTAAAATCCATTAAAACATTAAACCGATTAATTTTGGCCTAAATTGACTGAAGTTCATATTTATCCAGGAATTCGTGCGCAATACTCATCACCTCTGCCCCCGCCGAATGGTCCTTGGGGAACATCGAAATTGCCAAATTTGGATCTCCACCATGAAATAATACTGCTTTAGAGAAAAACAGGATGACTTTAATCTGTTCGGTCTTTAAATGTATGAAGTCCTTAAACTGATGGGAATCTATATCCTAAGTAAAATAAATAAAATTGTCCACATCGTCGACCATGGAATATACCGTGATGATAGAACGATAGTGATACTGTATAATATAATAAATATTGATTCCATCGGGAAAAAAAAAAAAACGCTGCACAAGACGTTTAAAGACTTGTATTTCGACATGGAAGATGGTTCAACCCTTGATTCAACATGCAAAGAGAAACAAATATAGGGAAAATGTTTTTTAGCCATCTAAAGAAGCACTTCCCGAAAGTGCCCGGAATGTACAAGTTATTCAGCCGTAATATAGTGAAGTTGAGCTATAGTTGCACTAGCAACCTAGGCAATATTATCAAAAGATTGATCAAAAGAAATTCAAATCTTGAAGAAGACGGGAGAGGTGTAAATAAGGTTCTTTTTAATTGTAGGATAAAAAAATAATTGTTCCTTAATTGGGATATGTCGTAGAGAACGGGCGATGTATTGTGCCAAGGTAGAAAATAACAGTGATAGTACAACAAATACATTGGTAGCACTGAGTGTCAATTTAAAAAGTGGTGGTATAACCATACCTCATCATTTAGAATACCAGAATGAAAGTTCAATACGAAGCCGACGAACTACTATTAAGAAAAAAATGAAAGAATCCTGATCATTAAGTGGAGTATTTTAACGCAATGCAAAAACTAATAAAGTGAATAGCAAATCCTGTAGGCTGTATCACGAGGAGAAGTTAGCTATTGCAACATACAAGGCTTGTGCTGTGGACGTCTCGGCGTGGTGTAATGGTTAGCAAGCTGGTCTTGATACAACTGAATAGTGAGTTCGATCCTCACTGGGTGCCCCATACGTTCGGCCATGTGCCACATCTAAGCCTCGGTTAAAAAATCAGTAAAAGGCTGGTGCTGAGGTGTTGAATGGGAGGTCTATGAACATGGCCAAAATTAGGTACATCGGGAAGTTAAATTTGGTGCTATACGAACCCGGATGAAGTTTCCCAGCTTCATTTCTTCCACTCACTCTTCCCCGTTACTTCCGGTGTTATATTAATGCATTTAAGTTCTTATATTGTTTTTGATTAATTCGCTGAGTACACAACCTGACGAGACCTTGGTGGTCGAAACCGGGGTAGTGTTCCGGTTTAGGTTTTATCTTTTTTTAAGATATTTAATCGTTCAACAGGTTTGATCTTTCTTACTTGAACTTGATTACGATTTTAACAAATATTTTAGTGTTTATTTATTTCGGTATATATATATATATATATATATATATATATATATATATATATATGAATCTCAAATTAATTCATCGAGTCTAGAAGAATCCTCAACAGTATACAGTAAGGACTGGACAGCCGTCTCACCCTATTTGGAACTCATTAGCAGTGCGCATCCACTACAGAGAATCGAACCCGGACAGTTATAATACGACGCAAGCGTCGTGCCAATGGGCCTCGTTGACGTAGAGATAACTAATAAATATAAAAAAGAATACTGAAGTCAACACTCAGAGGCGACAGGCTTTTTCAGGCTAAACGCGATCATCAGGCGACCTTTTATATTTATATTCGCTCTATTTCTGATATTAAGCATTTTGTTCAATAAATATAGCATACACTAAAACTATAAATATATATATATATTTTATATATATATATATATATATATATATATATATATATAAATATATATAAAAAGTGAACATTGAAATCAACACTACGAGGCGACAGGCTGTTTCATGCTAAACGCAATCATCAGGCTACGAGTGTTGTTTTTTTTATCTCTGATATTGAACACTTTATCCCATAAATATAACACAGCTTTGGAGTATATTTCTTCATATATATATATATATATATATATATATATATATATATATGAACAAACATTTCTGCTGTCTGGTCGTCAGATCTGATAATGTAAATTTATTGCTCCTTTTATCCTAAAAAATCATAAACCATGGATTTCATTAAATTGTATTTTGTTCTGACCTAAAAGAGCCGAACGCAACACACGTCACGTTGGCGAAACGTGTCATTTGAAAGATTTCCTACTTTCTCATAATTTGAAAGAGAGGACATTGTTTTAGTCAAAATACAATTCTTATTAAACACAGCAACGTCTACCAACCCGATTAAGAACGTTCAGCTACACCTCGTTCATTTTTGAATAAAAAAAATCTGAGTTTAATTATTTATTAGTGATTTAGGACTTAAGCCGTATTGCTTTAAATCCGGATTTTCTCTGTAAGACACATAAACCAGAAAGAATAAGAAGAAGAAACTGTGCGTGTGTATATCTATTTATTTGTGTATTATTCTCTATATGCCTATATGTGTATATGGATATATGTTTGTGTCTTCATGTGACTACAAGTACGAGTGTCTCTGCGTCCTTCTATTTATCTTATCCACCTTATCTGTGGGGCACAGATTATGTCCAGTGAAGAGAAGTATAAACTCCCTACAAAAGGGGCCATTTCCTGGATGAATGCTTGCTTACGAGGGTAGGTTTTCTCATAAACTCAAATATAATCAGGGCCAATGGCTGCATATGGAATGAAATATGAAACAGTATATATATATATATATATATATATATATATATATATATATATATATATATATATTTGGTTGGATAGATGTGAGTTTGTGAAAAAAAAAATTTGGGGTTTTAAAACATTAATCAGTTTGTCTGACGATCGCTAAAGCCTGAAACCCAGGGTCACAAACTCACATCTATCCAACCAAATATGTTAGCTCTATCTCTGATATTGAGCGCTTTCTAATAAGTACCGCGCATATAATATATAAATAATTATACATATATATATTTATTTATATTTATATACACTTTTCACACACGCACACACACACACATATATATATATATATATATATATATATATATATATATATATATATATATATATATATGGGTGTGTGCGGGGGTGTTTGTGTGTGCATTTATACCTATAGGCACAGGTATAAGCACGGTCAATCTTTCCCCATAAACTCACGTATGATGTTACTTATACAGGGTGCGATGGAAAAATTGTCGTCTAAATTAGGCAAAAAGGAAAATAAAATTGATATCTCACTTTGATATATCTTT
This sequence comes from Acanthosepion pharaonis, assembly GCA_903632075.3. Classification (NCBI taxonomy): domain Eukaryota; kingdom Metazoa; phylum Mollusca; class Cephalopoda; order Sepiida; family Sepiidae; genus Acanthosepion; species Acanthosepion pharaonis. The sequence continues at coordinate 1,258,699 of CAHIKZ030005290.1, read as the reverse complement.
ACCAAAATAAAACAAAAATATCTTTAAATAGTAATGCGTAAATATTTTTTTTTCAATAAAATTGCTATTGGCTTCAACCACGGCCCCCAGAAGAATTCGGAATCCCTTGCAACTCTTCTGTCAATCTTTGGTGTTGTAACGCGTTTTCTTTGTCTCTCGCTCATCTGCGCTCTCTATATATTAATCAATGGAGTTGCACTCTGGTGAGTTAAGTCGTCAGATGTAAGGGGTGATGTATTGGCTGAAATTGTCTGACAGCCATGACCGGGTTCTCCTGTTTGCCAGATATAGGGACTTCCATGAGCCACCTTCTTGACCAAGGGTACTAATACCTCCTCAGGGCAAACACCTTCGTAATCGTCATTATATTCATCCAAATCTTTCCGAATCCTTTGAATTGTCCTCAGATTGACACGCAAACACACTGAAACGTTCGTATTGGAGCTTCTGGCAATGCCATCTCCAAATTTCTTGCGGAGTGAATTGTGTCATGGAGGTCATTTTCTTAAAGACAGTCCCCAGCTGACACTACCATAGTGTGCAGTAGACGAAATAAAAAACAAATGCGCATGCGCGAAATTAGAAACATAAAATGGCGCCAATTTACCTCTCGCAGCCTGTATACTAAAGGATAAATACAACCTATTTTTATTTATACCCAACAAAGAACATTACCTTTAATCACACTACTTTTTTTTCAATGACTATTTCACTCTCTCTACATATGCAGTGGGGTTGAATAAGTGATCGTACAGCAAATAAATGCTTGTTATTCTCACTTATAGCGAATGAAAACCTCGAATAACAATGTAATATATGTATTTTGGGACATAGAATAAGAATCTGCAATTTAAAATTAGAAATTCATCGATAAGTGATTGTTATGCACATTTTTATATTTCGAGTAGTGGAAAAAGTTTTCGTAAAGTATCAATCTTTGCATAATAATACGGTAGATTTTGGTTGTACTTCTATGTAGAAGATTCTAAACTGTTCTAGAATATTCTCAGTAACTCTATTGCAACATCCATTTCAAAATTGGATCATTCTTCGATCACTGTTCACTGATAACGGTTCTAATAATGGCTAGACGTAAGGAAATGACGTGTGCTCAAAAAGAGCTAAATATTGAGCTATGGAACAATGAAAAAAGTTAGAGACATCTCCAGTGACAAGAAAATACCTTTTTCAACAATTGG